>VCRD01007924.1:0-19333 GCA_006783055.1 Trinorchestia longiramus
GTCAGCAGATCGCTGCCGAGTCCACACGCCAGGGCTGACACCACGGCAGGAGAGCTGTCCACTTTGATGGGCATGCGCACCTAGGCATAACATAACATGGGAGGATGACAAGCAGCGCAACACAGTAAAATATCGACTACAATTTACACTGCGTAATTTGATATCAGAAAAACGTACATTACTCAAAATCATAGGATAAAGACTTGAGCAAAGAAAACAATCTGACTAAAATTACAAAACTTAACCCATTATAACTTAGCCTTATAATGGGTAAACTCATAAACAAAACTTTTTCAATTTTTTGTTGTTCAGACACCTAGACAACGTTGCTGGATACCAGTATGCCAAATTTCAAGGTTGCAATTGGTATATGTTGAAAGCTATTATAGCTGCGCCAGAGATCATCGTGCTCAGAGCAAATATTTAAACCCGAGCCCTCTATCTGGTCGGCAATTGCGTCAAATCGCAATTCATCCCTGTATTCCCTACTCTTAATCTGCATGGCTTACGCCTCTAGTTCTCTGTTAGAAATTATGCTAATGGCGCGGCGTTCCGCCCTCGGCTTCCGACGCTACAGAAGACCCCCGGGACTGCGTTTGGCCGTCGATGCACGTTCCGCCAGCTAATGAATACCATCCTCGTATAAATTTGCCGCCTGATTAGACACCCATTGGAACAAGATCGTTTTATCTTCATTGTCGTCGTGGCGTTGACCACCCAGATGATTCTTCAAATGCACGAAGACGTGGTAGTCACTGGGCGCTATATCGGGGCCGTCCGGAGGGTGATCAAGTTGTTCCGAGCCCAATGATTGGATCAGCTCTTGAATTCGATTTGTGCACCTCAGTAAGCATTTTCGGTACCCAGCGTGAGCTTAACTTTCGATAATTTAAACGTTCTGTAACAATTGCATTAAGCACACTTCTTCACACTTGAAGAAACTCGTCACATAACGTTGAAATCGTACAGCGTATGTTTTCTCTAACTTTTTCATCAACTAATGCTGAAGTTCGCCCACTTTGTTCATCATGCACATTCGTATGGTCATCTTTAACAGCTCTTGCCCATTTCCGCATCATCTCATCGCTCATAATGTTTTCTCCATACACTTCACTGATCAGATAATGAATTTCAGCAGTTTTCACGCCTTTAGCACTAAAAACGAATCACAGCGCATATTTCGCAGTCAGTGGGATTCCTAATCGGAAGGAGCATTTCAAATACTCACCAACAAACGTACACTGGCCGAATGACTCTGTACTGTCGCCTGTATTTGCCATCAAAGTGCGGTACACAGAACGCATGCGCCAAATGCAGGCAACAGCGCTGCAGCAGAGGAATTTCAAAACGGTGCTTACTTCACCGCGCCTAGTATATTAGGTTTTCAGAACTACTCGTTTGATGGGTGAAAATAGACTGCACTCATCTGAAGAGACGACTGATATAAAGACATTTTGAACGGAATAGAGAACGGTTGTCCGTATTATTGGTCAATTCAATGGGGAACAAATAAACGTTAACACATACATAACTACCTGACTAATAAAACCATGAAAGAAAAAATATAAAATCAGAAAGCCCACGCAAATAGGAGTTATTTGAATATTATTTCTTATTGTCATTAATAACTGGAGAACCCCAGCAAGTCACTCGTTTAAACAAAAAACTACATAGCTTAGAGAAAAGTTGCAAAATGGAAGAGAAAAGTTTTACGTAACAATTCAAATGCATAAACATCAGAATCTTGTCAGTCTCCAAAAGCTTTAGGCGAGCATGATAGCATACCTTCTTAACCATAAGGTGCTCTCTTCGGTGGCAACCTCTACACTTAAATTTTTGGATTAGTGAAGCGGCACCCGGAACACAGCAACACAGTACCTGGTACACACCAACACAGTACTTGGTACACACCAACACAGTACTTGGTACACACCAACACAGTACTTGGTACACACCAACACAGTACCTGGTACACACCAACACAGTACCTGGTACACACCAGCACAGTACCTGGTACACACCAGCACAGTACCTGGTACACAGCAGTCAGCCTGGAGATCTGTGCTGCAGCTGCAGTCCAGTTCCCGGCGTCAAGCAGGTCAGACAACGCAGAGCAGGCGGCCAGCAAAGCCTCTTTCACCACAAGTAACAGCCTGCACACAGGCCACCTTGATAGTTGATTCGCCTCTCAAAATATCTGATCAGCCTCTAAGCATAACTGCCTAATAAGCCTCACGGCCTAACCGCTTATCAGGCCTTTAAGCTTAACTAACTACTTGACCGGTCTCTAGGCTTAACTATTTAATCGGCCTCTACCCTGGACTACCTGACCCGCCTCTACTCTTACCTACTTAACCTGCCTCAAAACCTATCCACACATTTTAGTAGCACAGAATTACAAACTAATATTTTTATTCCTTTTCATATAGGAAGAAGTAAACTTTTGTATGATAGATTCATTTATACAGTTTCACAAAATGGTAACGTGATTCAACACAATAATTTAAATATTACCCTATCTGTTCTCACTTTTCCAAGAAAGTGAGAGCGACCTCTTTTTTCTTTCAATTGCTTAATTGCAAACAATTAGAAAGGGAAATTATGCGGCTAACTTTTATTTCCTGAATAAACTATACTCCGTTTACCTGATCAACACTCACGGTACATATTTGTTTGCAATTTTTGTGCTGATAATGAATATTCGTAACAAATTTAATTCATGTATCAAAATTTTTTTAAAAAATTAGCAGAAATAATTCAAAATGCTATGCACAGAACCAAACAGGGTCCTCTCGCAATATAAAGCGAAAGTCGCACGCACGGGAAATGAAGATGAGACTTTGAATGACCCCTACTGCATACACATGTCTTGTCACTTCCTTGTTTGAACACGATGGCATCTTAGACGCTTTACGAACAGAATGAAACCAGATATGCAGTGTGCAACAAAATGATTTGACAAACTTGGAATCTTAATGTAAGGGAAATAGAAAAACAAAAACTTTACAAAGGAGTAAAAAACGTATAAACAAAATGGTATATGAACATTTTGAAGATGAAAACACCATTTTTTAAATTTTGTTCCATTTCGCTTTCGGTCCTAAAAATGTGTAGGACCATTTTGCCGCACCCTGCATTTCCATCTACCTAGAAAATGAAAATTCATAAAGTTCTCAATTTTTCAGTAATGTACGACGCGTTATCGTAATTATTTCCTATTTTTTGATGCCTTACGCAAAAAGTGCATCCTTTCAGCTATCAAAATTTTAACCAACATAAGTTTACATAATGTTCAATTTTGAAACTTTAACTGTACGACATAAGTAAGCTGAAACTTTGGAAAGAAAAATGTTTTCGTCTCCCTGAGTCTGTACAAAAGCGCAAAACACGCCATTGGCGGACCCTCCTTTGCTCATAATCAACCGACCGAAATTCAATCTCCTAGTTTTTCGAACTGAACAAGAGAACCTGAAGGGCGGAGAACTTTTCAGCGCTTTCAGAGTAAATAATCACATGGACGTGGTCATGCAACTACTAGTTGCTGCTGCACCATCCGTGAATATATAATAACCATCCTGGAAGTTGTTCTGCCACAAAGAGAGCGTAATGGAGAATTGCGCACCTGTGGTCATGACAGTGAGCAATGACACGAATGAGCAGCTCCAGCAGCGTAGCAGGAAGAGGCTCAGGCTTCCCGCGAAGCCTAGTCAGCGTCTATGCGAAAAAGAATTGCAATTTGTAAATTTAAATTATTGTTGTTCCGCCACGTCAACTCATATGTAAATGAAAAACAAGAGTTTAACTGAAAATCTTACTTTCAGCTAAGAAATTACTAACATCTAACGGTAAACATACACATACTATACATCCTGATCAAGGCGAAAACAGGCACGCTACATTTCTCCGTTTTCTGATGCGGTGGAAAATAAACGCATTAGTTGTTTTCTCTTTAGAACATAGGTAAAGACAACACTGAGCTTTTGAACATATTTTGAGTTCAATTTGAATAGGCTACTAGCATGGGTCGCACAGTAAAGTATTAAGCAGAGGCAAAAAGATTTCATCTCCAATACATAGAGACCGTGCACTTGTCTCCTGAAATCAATTTTCGTCATTCCTCTAAAATTCCGTCCTTTCATCTAAAGTAGGGGTTCCCAACCTTTTTTTGCCCCGCACCTCTCGCTTACTTGAGGACTATTTTCACGGAAGAGGTAAAATATTACAGACCGAGGGTCAGAGGCTTATTTTCCAATTATTAAAACCGTCCTCACGCTATTAATTGCAAACAACTGTCATGCGACCAAAGACTGAAGGCTGTTATTAGTTTAGACCAAATACGTAGTCCCGCATTGGATTTTGTTTAGTCGATTTTCTAGTAGTAGAGAAAGACTTGAATCCAGTTAAATGCATGCTCAATGAGTTTCCTATTATTTTTTACCTCAAACGAAATGAAACTCTTCGAGAATGGGTGAAAATTTCGTTGTGCAGAAATCATACTTGTGTCCAGTCACTGTACGTACATGCAGCTGTATGTCAAAAGCAGCTTACATTAAACCAAACATTTTGTGACTTTAGTGAAAGAACTAAAAACCTCGTCAAATTTTTTATATTAATTTTTTTTCTAATAATTGCTAGATCACATGTATTTCATGCATCTTTCCAGTGGGATGAACAAAGGAAAATCCCACAAGCAAACATACATGCATTAGTGACTGTAGTAAGACTACGTTTAACGTTATGTACAAGGCTCACTACATATTGCAAGTATAACGCGATTGCTCTATGTTAGAATTAAAAACGTAGCTATTCACCTCCATAGCAACACCAGTCAGTCTGTCAATCATGACGAGCTGACGCTGCTCAACAAGCTGAAGTGGGGGACAAGATAACGTCGGGCGCTGGGCATTCTTCATAGGCTGCAAGCACGAACATTTCTTGCAGGAGTGCCGAGTTTGGCTCAGCTGGAGCGCACTGTTTCTAGACATCGGTACACTAGGTTCAGTGCCTCCACTGTTGGATGGAATAGATGACTGGACTTCTGAGCTGGTTGAGGCAATATTAGTTAGAACTCGCGTACTACTGGAAACAATACTCGACTGGTGACTCTGGATAGGCTGGATTTGTGGTTTGGATGGAACATTAGCAGGGAACCCAGCATCTATTGTATTGGCCAACGGAGACCTAGAACTGCTAGAGGGCCCAGCAGGTTGACAAGGGGCGCGGAGCGGCTGCACTGCAGGAAAGTCTAGAGCTAGAGAGTTGAATGCCCAGACTCGCTCCAGGTCCCGCAGACGAGCCGCCCACAGCCACCACTCATCCCCACCTATGCGTAGCGAGCGCGGATACTCACAGCCAGGCACTGCTTCGTCCACCACCGCGCATTCCGCCTTAGTTACCCAGACGCCTCTTTGCTGCAAAGAACAAGTATGACATGTATAATCGGAGTTGCACCATTGAGTGAGAATTCATAACTTGTATGTAACACAAGAAAATTATTCACCAGTAAGGCATCAGGACTGATTCAAATTGTTAATTCTGGTTTTTGTTTGCTCCCGAAGATCATGGGTAAATGAAAGTAACACAAAAATAAAACAATTTTCAAATAATTCAATAACATAAAATAATATACATAAGGTTTAAAATGAAATTAAATAATTAAGATACAAGTTCTGATGATAAACTTCCCTTTGATTCCCTCCCAATTCAAGTGACCTGAATTCAATGAAGCACGAGGTAAATAAGTAATTTTTTCCAGAAAAAGCTTACTCAAAGGGGATAGTCATAAAAACACACAAAATACGTTTAATCCTTTAACGACCAAATTTTTACCTACGCGAGAAATGCAACAGAATCACGCGGTGTTAATTCGTTGATCATACTGCTGGTAGCGTATGAACATGCAGAACCGGAATACTTCCTGTAGAGTTCTGTAACTGTCGACCACATTCCTGGGTTAATAAACATCATAGGTTTTGTTTTTGCACACTTTTCGGAAGAGATCAGGCTTCATTCGGTCGTTAAAGGGTTAATGGATTCCAACACTTATCAATCATATTTGATAATTTTTAAAAATGCGAGACCACGCAACCTGGAGCGCATCGAACAATGCATCTATGATTGAAGGTAGGTATCTGCATACAAGTGCTGCATTTGACAATGCACAAAGAGTGAAGTTACGTAGAATATATTTATGTAAGAGAAGCATTTCATAATGAGCCCAAGATTGAAGCTACGCATATTCATCTTAGACATACATTAAATAATGAGCAGTAAATTTACATGCACGTAAGAGATGCATCAAATACTCGCAAGTAATGAAATTTTAAAACCAGGTAGTGCCGTAACAGGTAAAATATTTGTCAGCGAAAAATGGTAATACTGACTCATTACATAAATTTTTAGTTTTCGATTTACCATTTGATTTCCTTCTATATGGTGTACTAGAATCTTATGTGAAAGTATGTTCGTGTTTGAGAAACACTTAATAGGAGGAACTTTTTAATTTTAGCTTTCACAATTCTATCACGTTGGGTTGAATACTTCAAACAGAGTTTGCATGTGAGACGCCACAAAAGCAATACTAAAAAACTTGGTAGACGGGCAGATATTGATGATAACAATAACTAGGAATGTGTTGTGACAGTAAAAATTATTACTTTCCAATTCAAGAAATTTAATACATGGAAAAAAATTGATCGGAAAGGAAGAAATACCATAAATAGATGGATAATAGTAAAAAATGTTAACTGAGAGAATATAAATGTCTGGATGGGTGGGAACTATTAGCTGGGCAGAAGAAAAGAAGGATTAAGCTGGATGAGAGACAAATATTCTGCATGGGAGTATGAAAATTCGCTGGAAGGGAAGATTAGAATGAATAGATGTGAGGAAGAACAGGGACAAACGAGGAGAAAATTATACGAAGGAAATGGCTGAAATGTACAAAAGGTTTGGTTTTAACCTGTTAGCAGACAGTTACGAGTAAGACTGTCTTTGATCAGATCGACATAAGTCGACGCTAACCGTTAACAGGTTAAGAGAAGGAATTTGCTCGATTGGAGGAAGGAAATGAGTGGACGGGTCTTGGCTGGATGGAAAGTAAGGAAATTACTGGTTGATGGAAAGGGATCAAAAGGTCACGAGGATACGCGAAATGACTGAACGAAGTAGCAAGTAGCATGAACGCGTTCACTACAAGACAAGCAGATGAAAATGGTTTGTATCAGCACCCATACCTCCTGTCCATCTAAATCGCCCTTGAGACCTAACATAGAATACATTATAAAAGTTATTAATACTTGGAAAGTATTTTATAACATATATTCTTGTATTTTAGCATCGACGATTAACCTTGTCCCCCAACTAAGTGACTTGAACGAGAAATCCTAAAATAAAGGGGCACTAGCGCTGGTAGCTGGACGTTGCAGGGCTCACAACCATGGGTCAGTTGCACTCACGTGTAGCAGCTGCTCCTGAGAGCAGCATAGCAGCAGCAGCACCTCACACAACAACTCTGGCTCGCCACACCAGGTTAACACGTGCGCGTCTGAAACAACGTAAGTTCCACAGCTCCAGAGACTAGCACTATCAAATTCGAGTGTTACGTAAGAATGAAAGTGAACCCTTGAGTTATTAGTAAGTACATTAATAGCGATGGAAATCGGAAGTTAATATACAACAAATAAACTAGATCACTAGAGAGGAAAGTCACATTTATATAACTTTCTGTTTCGACTTTGTGACGTTCCCAAGGAGACCACAGGAACATTAACTGCAACACGGAATGCAAAGCCCGAAAAAAGTAAAAAAGATATAATAACAGAGTATAAAAACTGCACAAGTCATCAATAACGCAATTAGACTCTGGAAAATTAAAAAGCAGATGAACAAACACTTTCCTATTGCATTCCGAACAAAACTAACGGGTTGAGCGGCAAAAACCACTTCACTGTTATAAAAATTATTTAAACAAAACCTAATAGAAGCAAAAAAAATGTTGCATTTCACGTGAAAGAAGAAATTTTTGTTTTATCAAGTATCTAGGATGTTTTGTAAGTAAAGGATGTTTGTACTCAAAAATAGTATCATTATCAAGTAGCTATAAAGGACGAAATATGGTCTCTCTCCACTGCAACTATAGATCTACAATGTTTGAAATATCTTCCCACTATTCTTGAACGCTAATCTCCGACTTCTTCTTTTCGAGTTACCTGACACGAGTTCTGTTTTCGAGTAAAAAACATACGTTATCACTTTTTAAACGAATGAAGTAACTTTTGCTCCACCCGATATTCAAATTTTCAAGACGTTTGTGTACATCGATTAAATAACAAATTGAGACCGAGTTTCATGGATAGCAAAAAGACCCAGAAATGTTTAGAAAAGCAGTTAACGCGATGATAAATCGGAAAAATACATCTCTTCAGTGCAACAACAGAGATTTTGAAGGATACTAGGACCAAAAATACAACCGAAATTGTATTCGATAGCTATAACTCGATTTTTCATGATTAATAAAATAGTATTAACGTCTTTTCTTTATTCAACACTAAAGTGAGCCAGGTCTTTATAAAGCACTTATTCCCATCGTTTATTCGAAATGGTATTAGTGCTTTTTATTTAATTTTTAGTCATGATTATTTTCAGTATTATGAAAAACAGAATTTTGCTGAAGTAAAAAATAATATTTTTTAATTCATACGTAAAGTACGGGTAATAAAATAATAGGGCATATTTTGGAGGGAAATAATATGTAGTATAAATAACATCGGGTGTGCTCTATTTTCTTAGCTAGAGCCATGCTCATTAGTACTCCCATGAAGCAATAGGAGGTGTTCGGGTGAGACTTTTGTCAGTGAATCGTTTGCCTTGATATCTTGCTAAATTTATACGCCAGATTAGTCAATTGGTGAGCGTACCCACTTGCGATGCAGAAAGACCCGGGTTCGAGAACTGTAGCCACCGTGGTCTGTTTGTGCTTGACTATTGGCAGCTGGAAATATGCCCGACAGCCGCTAAGCTGGGCGCTCGTTGTAATCCCACACCTTCACCACCCTCATCGAAACAACCCTAAGGACCTCTACTTCAAGTTCCAGTAGACATCTCCTCTACTCATAAGATCTTACAAAATTAGCATCATCACTAGTCTTAAGATGTTAACATTAAGAATATGAAAATCCAATGTATCTGTAATGTATACTCTATTGAATACAAAGTTTCTTTCTTTTTCTTTTTTATTTGTCCTAATCCCATGTTAAACTTGTTTTTTGGGTCACTCTCGAATACAAACAGGCTTCACATCTCAATAATACAGAGCTCTTCCCATACCACCTACCGTGTTCAGAAGTCATGAAAGTGAATTATGAAAGCGTTTAGTCTAAGGAATTCCGCTAGCGATTTCACTCGAATTAATTGTATAAACTTTAGAAGTAACTGTGATAACTCCATAAATACTAATGAGAACACGATCAAGAATAATGACACTAATATGATATAATAATACTAGTAGTAATACTTACATTACTATCCATATTATCATTGAAAAATAAGAAAAATGCCAAAATATTTCTGAAAATATTAGAAATAAGAGAAACATCATAAAAATAAAACACAATACTGTAAAAACGATCAATACCTGTGAGAATTGCCATAAAAATAATCATAAGAATAACCACATCATTTCACAACCAACACATATACTACCGCAACACAACACCACATCACACCACACAACCCCACCACACCACACCACCACCAAACTACGTAGCAACACAACACCACCACCAACACCACACTACAGAGCAACACAACACCAACACCACCACCACACTAGAGTAACACAACACCACCACCACACTACAGAACAACACAACACCAACACCACTACCACCACAGCACATAGCCGCCGCACCACCACATCACACACCATCCGACACAATAATAACAATGCCCATCCATTTCCTTTTGAAAATTTACTATCAATAATGTTCAATTTTACGTTGGACTTTCTCTAAGTCCTGTGAGTAGAGTTTCATATGAATCTACCAATTAGCACTATGATATTTAAAACTAATCCTATAAGTCAGTGAATTAACCTGACCACCACCAACATTTTTTGATGTCTCCTTTTAACAGTCACAGAAAGTACGAAGAATCAAGACGCAACTACTCCAGCCTACCATAATAATTACAGCAGCACCCACTTTTTAACAGATCATTCAAGATAATCACCACAATTCTTCCAAAGTAAGTAACACTGATCGTAACAGCTAGAATCAATGGTGACTGACCTGACAGCGCGTGAGGCAACGGCAGGAGGGCGCACAGGAGAAGCTCACAAGGGTCTCGGGAGGGGGTCTCGCCACCCCAGCCATTTTGACCCTGAGCAGGAACATTACTTAACTGGAAGCCTAGCATGTATTTCAATAAACATCATCTCTCACTAACACAGGGGAGAAGGTGGGAACATTCTACCCAAAAAGTCTGTAAATGATGTCACATTAACGTAGAAAAAACAGTCCAGTATCAAGCACGCACCTTAAAACTGGCTAACGAGAACAATAAACGGAAGAATTTCTACTAAAGAAACACGGAACATAACAAATTCTTTTTCTCTATTTAACGTGGTACTTCCACGCTTCAATATAGCATCATTAGTGTGATTGGATCGGTCACTTCCTTTCAAAATGAAAAAAACAATGAACTTTAAAAGAACAATTTACTTATCGAAAACCAATTGTGACCTTTACTCATTTACATGAAGTTTGCATAGAACAAAGGTTTGATGAACAAATCATCCTACTGAATCTACAGCTCTTCACTTAGAAGTTGACTAGGAACATTACAATATAATAACTAACCATATTTTCCCGCTTCCATCTCTACACCATACCTCGGTACTATCTGGCCAAATCGGGATGATTACGATGGAATGTTGGAACATTTATGCAAGTACTAAGGCGGTTTCCCCCATTAAAACACTGTATTCTCTTTTGGAACACAAATCCAGCGGGCTTTTCGCTGCAAGGCCCGTCAATTCGCGCTGGTTTACCCTTGCCGTGTTAAAGCACAGTCAACTTAATTTCTACTTTTCAAGAGAAAAAACAAAGGGCAAGGCCAGGCCCAATCCGGTCAGCGTGAAAAAGCTAGTGGCCGATATTTTCCACGGCAGACGGCCTCTAGTGCACACTTATGTCTTCTCTATAGAAATGTCTTTACCCAAGGCTCTTTGCAAAATATTTTCTATTTTTCTATTCTGAGAAAAACAATTTTCACACATGTATTCCAGTATAGTCTCATTCATAAGATACTAACATACGAGAGGTATATCACTCATCAGCCTATTTACCCATGTTTTATTGCCCTTATTAGAGCAAAGTCAACATATTTTTGTAAATAATGCTAAGGGCTCAGTAATACGAGTTTCCTGCGACTTTCCGTGAGAAACAAGCCCAAAGGAGAAGCTACAATAGTTAAACTACCGTATGCTGACAACTTTATAATTAACACAACTATGTAAAAGAGCTTTTGAAGCCTAGAATCGCATTTTTTACAGAGATGGTGGTTTTACATAAGACTATTTACTTCAGAAATTCGCCTGCCAAGTGAAACAAAGGAAGAATATTGAGTTTAACACCAAACATTTGAATCGTTAAATGTAGGGTTAATCTTGAGGCCTGAGTTACTGTTTTTTATTCTTTGATGGTGCCTAACATTACAATGAATGCTAGTGAAAGACAAATATGTTGTAATGCACATAAGACAGTGACAATTTCATCTGAAGGCAGAAAGAAGTTAAAATGAATAAAATAAGCAAGAAGCAATTTCAACATAAGTGAGATGGAAAACTTAAAAGTAGCGAAAGATATTGCCATGACTCAATCAAAACCCTGAGCTTACGATCTACATGAAAAAATATTTCTGAAAGCACTGATATGAATGGTCGTACATGTACCTGAGCAGCGGGAGGCAACTGCTGGTGTAGCAGCAGCGTCCTTATCAGCAGCAATGCGTCGGCCTGCCACACACGCGGTCCCTGCACCTGACAACCAGAATGCATTGTCATAGTCAAACGATGTGCACCGAAGTTTATTCGAAATACCTAATTTTGTCAATCGTTGGCAGAAAGAATAGTTCACAATTTTATACTAATAGTTTACTGACCTAAATAGAACTTTATAATTGCTAACCAGTTACTATGAATGAGGAATGGTACACCGGTTTAAATAACAGCAGTTCAAATTGCTTTTGTCTCACTAGTTAAGAGAGAAGCCTCAACAATTAGGTTGAGTCTCAAGGAAGGAAGTAAGTTCCCAAGCCCAACAATATATAGCTAAGTATTGGTGAACAGTAATACCTAAAGCCCGACGGTGATACAGTTCATTACCAAGCGTGCGTGTTAGCATGGCTAGTCACTGAGCCTGCGTATCTGAGCAACAAGGCTTACAAACTCACGCTAGGGCTGAGGAAGGTGCGATGCAAAACGCGTGTGTCCTGTAGTAGCCCCGCACACACAAGCCTCCGCAGCAGTTTCTGCGCTTGTGGCTCTTCATTTAGCCTTCGAAGGACAAACATGCAAGACAACTCAGGTCACAAGTATCCTCACGTGTAAGTAAACATTTGAGTATGGTAAACGTCGGTATTAACAAACTACATCAGGAATTCAATTTAAAATTATCTATCTAATAAAGACAAGAAAAATTTATGACGCAAAAAGTATTTTGCAACGATTAATACAAAAATGGCAAGTTTATTAGTTTAGAATTAAAGAATGCTGACAAATTAGAGTGGAGCCTCGCTTAACGAACATAATTCATTCCCGAACCATATTCGTAATACGAAACACTGGTTAAGCCAAACAATTTTTCATGCTAAATTGCATGATCTTTTACAAAGTTCAACAAACATCTAAGCAGAGACCGAATATTTAACTCGCGTTTCAGGACATGTTCCTTCGAGTGTTTGAGAGAAAATCTGCTTGGAGGATAATTATGTCACGAATCAGTGTCCTCTCCCCCTCCTCCAGCCCAACTAGAGCATATCTCAAATGCGTCCATTTCGTTATTTCATTCACCAAAATAAAATACCTCGATACTATCATTCCTAAATGAAATCGAAAACAACATGGAAACAAAAATCTTTGGTTGTTATCTAAGACCCATGTCGTTTGTCATCGATTACGCACAGGAACTAGTGCACATAAATAATAACTTAGGGTACACAATAATTATATGATTCAAGGTTGTCAAAAAATTACACGACTCGTAATGCACAATAATAACATAACTCATGATACGTAGTGACTCACGATGCATGACCCGAGAAACCCACACGGGGCGTGTAAGCTTCTATAGCGATTCGGTTCAATTGTTGTTCTCGTAATTGTTCTAATTTCTAGATGCACAGGAATATCAGAAACACTGTTTCATGTCGAACTTGTGTTACACATCGACTTCACACTTCCCATATTCTTCACAGTTCGCAGTTCATGACCCCGATTGGCTCCAAAGGTATAGAAATAGTCTTTACTCGCTTCTGACCAGGCCTCAAATGTCGTTAGTGGGGAAAATTTTTTAATCTTTTCGATTAAGATAAAATAAATGTAAGAAAGCAACCGATGCCACATTTTGCCTCAACAATATAAAACTGTCCACTAATGCTGTCATTAGAAACTATCTAATCAGTTATAAACTCACAACAGTAGTCGTCAATTTCACAGTGAATATGATCGTAACACATGAAAGCCGCACTAACGGGGAAGCAGAAACAAGACCCACCTTAGGCAGACATCTGTGAGTGAGGCCCAATGCTGCTCGGTAGCAGCGGCTTCGTCCAGACTCAGTTGTGGAGCTAATGAGGGCCAATAGCGACATAGTTCGCTCGCCAGTCTGCCCACACAACCTAGTTAACGACCTGTAAAGCATTTAGCCGTTCTCCTCTATAGCGGCAGCGGGACAGCAACGCTCAACGGAATGAGCAGGCCCGGCCGCAGAGCTAACATACGCAGCTGTTTGCCATGTGTGTGATATGTGGCGTTTATTTAAGGTAAAATGTATCGTCAGATAAAGTAGCTCTTGATCTGAACCTCATCCCGTAATAAATTGAGCTCAAGACAATAAATAATGTGAATGTTAAGAATATTTAGCATACTTTAGCAATAAATTTTCTCAAGACAAAAAAAATGAGTACACCATTCAAAACTGCAGTAAGTTCCACCAAAAATCAGTAATTTCGTTTCTTATATAAATAAGCGTAGATAAAAAGAATGAACATACGTGAGTAATTAAATAAACATACACATAATTAGATAAATAAATGGAAAAATAAATTCATTTTTAGATAAATAGAAAATCTAATACATAGGCAAACTAATCTTACGGTATATACACACAAAAAATACGTAGATAAATCAAAAGGTATATAAGGCTAATAAATAAATAAATAAATAAATAAGTGTATATATATATATACTTTCAGGCTGGGGAAGATATCTGTAAGCACATAAAGCTGTAAAATAAGAAATAGATACATAAATCAATAAAGCAATAGAGAAAGAAATATATAAAGAAGAAGAAACAAAACAAATAAAGAAAACGAAAGAACAAAAAAAATAATAAAAACAGAAGCCGCAATTGAAAAAATTTAAATAAGCAAATAAAGTAAAAATAAATAACAGACAAGTGTCAAGACAGCATGAAAGAAAAATGAAAAATCTATGCCATACGAATAGAGGGGTAACAATGAGCTTTACAAACAGATAGAAATAGAATACATCAAAGTAATAATTTTATAATGACAATTTTTTATGAAAACTAGTGAAGATATAAAATGGTGGGTTAAAAAAACTTCTCACGAAATTTTATGTCAATGTGGAGCAGTTCCAGTGTCAGAGGGCCGTTGATTAAGCTGGCATTGAATGACACTTCACATGCCCAAGCGTTGCAGAGAACCGTTTTTTACTAGCTTGGGCATCGAGATTAAATAAAGTCTGTAGACATATGCTTACACGACCAAGATACACCACAAGGCGAACTTGAACAACATTCTTCTGAAAAATTAATAGTTGTTAGTTATAGACAAAGAAATTTCAGACCCTTCGGGTAGAGTGGATTATTCAACGTGATGAGCGTACAGTCAACTCTCGTTACTATGCCACCTCGCTACTATGTCACTCTCACTATTGTACCACTTTTGCTCATGCCCGACAAAATTCAATAGAAAATAAATTCACTATGCCACCCCCTAATTTCGCTTCGATACCACGATTGTGTGAGTACTACATTGTATTTTCGAATTCAATTTTTTTTAGATTCACAAAGTAGCCCACAATGTCAGCTCAGAAGCTCAAGCGAACCAACTTTACGCTGAAGGAGAAAAGGAGATCATCGATGCCGCGAAGAAAGAGCTGAATCAGTCCAACCTGGCCAGGGAGATGAGCAAGACATGGGGTATCGAAGTAAAGAGAACCACAGTGAAGGGACTCGGCAAAAAAAATGCAATCGAGGCGGTCATCAAAGCTGGAGTTCCATCGAAGCGTATGAAGCTGACGCCGGCTCACGATGAGAGGTGCTCATGGGGCTGAAGCAAGTAAGAGGACAGAATCTGCCTGTCGGCGGCGATCTGATCAAGGAGAAGGTTGGCTGGACAGTTTCAAGAAGCGCCACGGCATCACGTTCAAGACAGTGCAGGGCGAAGTTGGAGCGGTAGATTCGCAATCCCTTGTTGAGTGGCAACAACAGGTTCCCCGGCCCTTGCTCGGGCAGTTTGCAGACGACGTCTTCAACCTGGACGATACTGGACTCTTATGGCATAGTAATGATGTTTGACTGTATCAGGAAAGCTGTTATGAATCGACCAGCTCGCACCACAAGCTGTCTCGTAGCGATAGCATACTGAAAGCCGCCATTTTAGAACAAGCATATCACCGAACAGGCAGAAAATCTAAATACACGATGAATGAGGCTCCACCTCGTAACCATACCATGCAGCAGGCAGGCACTTCGCTCCGGCCAATGGAGCGGCTATATACGAGTATAACTTGGGTGGGCCTTAACGACTATATAAGCCGATCGTCTGGGCAAAGCTGTACACTCTCTACCAAGCAATCCTGAAGCAAAGACTTCTTCTCGACTCAAGACCTCTGCTTGCAGTCCAACAGTAGAACAAACAAAGAAGTACAGTCTCCCTTGTGATAACAGACTAATAAGGGAAAAACTCTCGGTTAGAGCAGTTTGTCTGTTATACCAAAAAAGTAAATTTTATTTACATAAATTTTATTCTCCCATGTGTATGGATAGTTTGGTTGCGCTAGCTTGAATTTCTACACCACATACACCACGAATGATCATTCTTGCATGTGCCACTTGTACAAAGCTTCTTCTACGCTTTTGTCCTGTGTAAGTCTTGTGTGCTTACCACCTACAGCAGAGGAAGATTTAGGTGTCGAATCAACACTGAACTTGGCTAAAACAAACAGAAAGTTAGTCCTTTACTTTTCGAATGTCTGACACTTTTTACTTTCTAACACTGTATTCTTCACACACGCTTGCTACACTAACACCAGCCTCCAACTTCATTATTAACTTTAATTTCTGGCCAACAGTAAAGCTTACACGATTTTTTTATCAGTACCACTGATTTGGACGACATGGTTACTCAAAAAACTATAAGTATAGAGTTAACACTGCGTAACATGAGAAAAACGACAGAAAAGTGGCAAAGCTCTCAAACGACCCGTGATATACAAAACTGGGGAGAAATGTGCGCCACTGTGTTTCCACCCCTAGCGAACACTCTAAGTTAACGCACTCAATCATTTGTTCCAGTACTGCTCTAGTTATTGGAAAATATATCCGCTATAACCGAAATCAGGTATGACGAGGTACGGTATCACGAAGGGGGGAACTGTAACCACACAGGTGCATTGCTGAACTCGCAACACGCTCTCAAGAATTCTCTCGCGCTCCAACTCTCTATGTTCCGGTTCTGGCGAGCAGAGGCGACAACACAACATACACACTATTACACAACTTTTGGAGGACCCCGTGACGGTGGCGTGCTTCTTGCGCGATGCTGGCTGGCTGAGGTGACGGGGGCTGGGGAACAGCAACAACAATGTTCCGGTTCTCCACCGGCAAAACGTTGGTGTCCCAGTACTCATGGACAAGACGGGTACAAAAGCAACAAAGAAAAACCAACACTCCTAAAGAATATTAAATTTAAGTCATTGAACTCATTTTACGTAAATCTATTTTATCTCCTGTTGGATTTCACGACAGTTCCTTGCTCTCTAAGACGCTCATTCCAAGTAAGACAAATGACAAAGATATCAATGTCTGCTCGGATATAAGACATATTTGAGGGTTGGGTCAAAAAAGTGACGTTAGAGATCACTATAAGGCTATTAAAAAAACACATTAGCTAATCACGGTTTGAAGGGGTTAAGAGGGTTGATTTGATTTATTTGTTTTAACCCGAACAGTTCGAGACGAGAATACGATAGGCCTTGATAAGAAAACAGTCTAGACGAAGAAAGAATATCAGGAAAAGATCAATCATGATTGGCTGTATGAGGGGAATTGAGTGGTTCAAGATGGATATCTCTAAAGATCACTATTTAGAAAAATATTGTACGTTAGTTTCTAGTAGAAGTGAGCATGAATTAAAGGGTAAGGACATTACTAGCTTGCTGAGGAGTATAATAGAGACGTGCATTTCCTTACTACCCAGTCTCCCTCTCAATGTAGAGTGTAGTCAGAAATAAAACTAAATTCTCCAAAGATCTTCAAAACGTCAAGCACATGAATACAAACACAATATCCTCTTTTCCGGTATCATCTAATGAGTAGGAATGAGTATCATCTAATGAAGTAGATCAAACACTCGCCAGGATTAGAAGGATCTGCACAGATCATCTTTGCCTTCATCTTTTTTTTCAAGCGTAACACACCTGCATCTACTTTCGATATTTCTCCTCATCTATTCACTATTAAAAAATAATTTAGCACAACAATTGTGCTCCAAAATAAAGGTAACACGCTTAAGTTTCCTAAAAATTAGATGCATTGGCTTCGATATCTTGAACAGTCTATGGGGTCAGATTAGGATACGTTGAAAGTTGAGGGCGCTCATTGTAACAATGCGTCCCACATCGCACACCTGTGACGAAATATATTTAATGTGAATAAAAAGGTGTGTGATGTAAGCTTGAAGATGAATTAGGAATGAGATGCAATAGGCTCAAACACAAGCTGAGTAGAACCAAGTATGGGACCCATGAGTCACATGAGGGGCATGACTTCATCAGCTACGATGGATGAGGGGTTTACAAGCAATCGACTCAGCAAGGAGTAACAAGCAAGTTCATGTTTGTCTTTCGGTCAGGAATGACACCGTCATTCCAGATGAAACCATCATACGAAAATTGGCTATGTTCGATCTCCTCATGACTGTATTAATCAGGAATACTAAGAAAATTTCCAAACATTTAAACAATTCAATTCCCTTTTGCGCTCCGGCTTTTTTGTCGCAGCGCCTGTATTGATGCAATGGAGGTACCCCAAAGAGAGAACCTCTATCGCGATCTACGTGTTGCACCTCAAGCCTGAGAACAACGCAGCTTTCATTTTCACAGCCGAAACCACATCGACCGTAACAAGATTAGGCCCGTTTAATCACAAACGCATTTAAATAGAGAACTATAAGCTTTTACTCACCATGTACAATGTATATAACGTTTTTTATGTTTAGCCCTATTAAGATAATTAAACAGTTGCAAGACAAACAGAAATGTACCTGAGGAGCGCAGCTGCGATGGCGACAGAGCGCTGCATGACAAGCCTCGGGGCGACAACAGCCAGGAGCGCACAGCAGAAGTGGGGAGTGCATAAACACCTGTGCTGCTGTACCACGCACAGCAGCACGTCACACCTGCACAACATGAATACACAGCTGATCAAACAACAGGGAAGTAGATAGGATTCTTTGAGAGTTCAGTATTCGAATAAGGCCTTTATTTTGAAGGATCATACAATCATGCATAAGTAAAGCATAAATGAGATCATACTCCACTTGTCGTGACTCATACTCCAAAATCTGAACATTTACTGGTTCTTCATTTATCAATTTTTCATTTATTTCACCAATATCTTTCCAAAACTCCACAACTGCTTTCATCATTTGTACCCTATCACCCACTTTGCATTTATCAACTACTAATTCATGGATTTGCAGTTCACTACCTCTCATTGTCATGTATAAAATCATACCACTCAATTAGTCCTTTTTTCCTTCGATATAAAGTTGTTGTCTCTCATCTTGCACTCTGGCCTCTTAT
>VCRD01007925.1:9728-29058 GCA_006783055.1 Trinorchestia longiramus
AAAGAACATTAGTCTGCATTTATAAGGAAGAACATCGGCAACATTCAACATTAGTCGTCAACATCAGTGAGAGGCAATGATACCGGTTTCAACATAAGTCTTCAAGCCTGCATGAGTCATCACCATCCGAGGAACATCAGTCTGCATTAGCAAGGAAGAACATTGGCAACATGCAACATCAGTCTTCAACATTAGTGAGACGCAATGACACCGTCTTTAACATTAGTCTACAAGCCTGCAAAAGTCATTGGCATCTCCAACATTCAGTTGTCAATCTATAATAGGAGAAGTGATCATAGGGCAACTTACGAGAGTTCTCCAACATTCAACATCCGCATTTTATGTTAGGCTTGCGAAGTGTGCTGGCGAGCTCCGTAAATTTAGTGAAGGGTACATCGTGAGGGAATCAACATCATCGTCGTGCAAGGGAGGTATAAATTAACGAATGTTATTCATGTGATCACAGAGTGTAATTCGGCGTAACCTTCAGGCTTAGATGTTCAATTAATATGTCGATCGCTTAGATCCAATGTCAACTAAATTTTCCCGTAGGCATGATAATTCAGACTGGAATATTCGTGTCGTATTATTTACCCTCTCACTTGGCAACTGTTAGAATAGCGTGCTTCACCCATAAAAATGTGTTGAGGGATTTGGACGCCTCATAGCGATCATGTTTGTTTGTTATAAAATTTTCATTCATTTATTGCTTGATGCATGGTTGAAAAATATTGGCAATGAACAAGCCCAAGAAAAGGGGATTTAATTCATCAGAAAATCGATGTATTTGAAAAACAATTTAGCTATCAACTCCTTCAGAGTGATTAAACAACCAGAACAAATTAATAGGCTCATCAATTAAAGGTCATTAAATAAACATATACTCAATTCATGCAAAGTAAGGTAAAGAGAGACTAAAAGATAAAAGTTGGTAGGAGATTTTAATTTATCCACGGCAAATGTCTATGTTATTAGCTTCAATTTGATATGTAAATGAAGTTTGTGGAATGAATAGATGAGAAATTATTACTAAGACCGGAAGGTATATATATCGTTAGTGGAGTCCAAAACTGGTGTCGAAGATTGACGTGTCTCATGCTATTAAAGGTTGATGAGAGGAGATTTTAATTTACCCACTGCAAATGTCTATGTTATTAGCTTCAATTTGATTTGTAAATGAAGTTTGTGGAATGAATAAATGAGAAATTATTACTAAGACCGGAAGGTATAAATATCGTTAGTGGAGTCCAAAACTGGTGTCGAAGATTGACGTGTCTCATGCTATTAAAGCTTGATGAGAGGAGATTTTGATTTACCCATGGCAAATGTCTATGTTATTAGCTTCAATTTGATATGTAAATGAAGTTTGTGGAATGAATAGATGAGAAATTATTACTAAGACCGGAAGGTATAAATATCGTTAGTGGAGTCCAAATTTGGTGTCGAAGATTGACGTGTCTCATGCTATTAAAGGTTGATGGTAGGAGATTTTAATTTACCCACGGCAAATGTCTATGTTATTAGCTTCAATTTGATATGTAAATGAAGTTTGTGGAATGAATAGATGAGAAATTATTACCAAGACCGTAAGGTATAAATATCGTTAGTGGAGTCCAAAACTGGTGTCGAAGATTGACGTGTCTCATGCTATTAAAGGTTGACGGTAGGAGATTTTAATTTACCCACGGCAAGTGTTTATGTTATTAGCTTCAATTTGATATGTAAATGAAGTTTCTGGAATGAATAGATGAGAAATTATTACTAAGACCGGAAGGTATAAATATCGTTAGTGGATTCGAAAACGGGTGTCAAGGAACGGCGTCCCCCCAAGTGCGGGTGGTTAAGCAAGAAGGGTTTATTTATAATTATGCAGTGGGAGGAGGTTATTAGCTTTCATTTGAGACAAAAATGAAGGTTCTACGATGCATAGGACAAAAATAATTAATGAAACTGTTCGTTTCAAGAATTGTTCTGGATTTCTCAAGATTTTTAGTTCGGGTCAAGTTCGGTGTTGAGATCGGTGTCGAGATTTTCCCGCCGGTGTTAAATACTGCCTGACGAGCACAACCTGAGAGACAAGTTGGAATGTACATTGCATATTATAAGAGGATGACATATCATGTGAAACATTGGAATCTGACACATAGAGCAGAATTCAGGTGAACAACTTCATTTTCCCTTTGGGAGAAGTACAGTACGCTTATAACTAGATAAAAAAAACAAATATTGACAAAAGTACAGTCTTCTAATGTTCAAACAAGTCAGTTCTATGACTTTAGTTACATTACCTGCATTCCAATCTTACGAGTGAAATTCAAAATTCTCTCCTAATCAGTGTCTCATTTGATCTTAATGCTCTATATCAATATATCCAAAACGTATCACAAATTCCTTCTTGAATCGCTGATTTAATGTTGACATACAACCAAAGATTTATCGGTGGGTAAATTGTTATTGGGTTTTGAGGTCGTTTTAGCATTACTTTGAAATTATTTTGACATGATTTGCATACGGATGACTGAGTTATTACTTTCAAAACGCTTCTGAAGAGCCAGATACAGTAAATTCATACTATGATGTTTCACTTGGTACAATCATGACTATTTAAACTAAAGCCTTAGGCGAGCTAACTTGTAAATTGTAAACGCTACAGAAGCACCTAAGTTTATCTTTCAGCCGATTTCTTTAAACTTCATTCTGAAAGTCTGTAGAAAAATAAACAAAAACACCACTGAATTGGATTCACAATGATAGCGCAAACAGCTCAAGGGTATGAAAGTGAAAAAGAGAAGCATACAGGGACGCTGTCGATAACACTCATTTGATGTTACTGATGGTCCTTTTGTTTTGTTTTGTAGTCCTAAGTCAGGTCTACCAGAGAGTAAATATAGTTCTATTTGATCCTAAGGACATTTTCACGACACATTTCATGCTAAAACCATCGTTACATACCCTGTGTTGTGTGTAAGCTATTACGAAGGGTGTAAAGTAGCAATAAAAAACCCTTCAAAGAGGTAAACAACATACAAACACCGCATTGGTTGAAGAGCTATTCGGTATGTTTATAGCCGTCACATTGAAAATGAGTTTGAACGATGAAGTTTGTAGATTAGCATTGGCGCTATTTGTTAGGAAAGTTGGCCACAGGGTGAGCTTCGGGAATGAAACAGAGAAAGGACAACAATAACTGACACTTTCTACAACAACCTTCCGGAACACAAGTAGTTCATATTAAAAAAGATGGTTAGGGTCATGCATGAAGAACGCTCAGTCTCGCATGTTCCGTGAAATTCTACGTATACTCGTAAGAGAGACTCGGGAATCCTACTTATCCCAGAGGAGTCCCTAAGCATCCTCTGAACGTACTCCTCTCAGAGTGCTCTCTGGAAAACCTTCAGTGAAAGAAGAATACCATCGTGGTGGATTGTCCAGTTGGGAGTCTTCTAAATGGAACCTAAATAACAAATGATATCCTTTTTGGCAGTAACAATAATAATAATTTGAAGTAAATATTATTCGATGGAAGGAGATTCAGTATGAGATTGGAAACTGTTTTTTATTGAATGACAAAACTGCTATCATTCTTTGGTTTCCTTTCTTTTATAATTAAAGAAAAAATGTAGAACTGATAATTCATATTAAATTTTAGTCAATGAGTTGATGAAGCTCCGAATTGTACAAGTAAAATTAATATTGGGTGAACATCGTGCGTAATATTTCAGCAAAAATGGTGTCGGGATATTTAAGAAAGCGAAACAACTTGCAATCCTATAACACTGTCGATGCTAAAAGTGTGTGTTTTATACGAACATTGTTTCATTGCAAAAATAAACACATGCACGCTAGTTTATAAGCCACCCCCTCCGTCTACCTATGACTTGATGAGCAATTCAAAGAAATTGTTAAATCTTACAAGTTTATGCTAAAGTACACATTCTGTACACAATCACAATATTCACAATGTATACTACAAGTTCCTGTACATCTTCAAAGTGAAGTTCATACTACTAGGGTCTGCCTATACGAGGACAAGAAAAAAGAACAAAACAATCCATAAATCAAAAATTTAGGTGATATTGTATAGCACCCAAGTCAAAAACACGTTTTGTGAATTTAAGGATCGCTCCCAATTCATTGTCATGAGTAAAATTTCACCTGAATTTGGGCTTTCATTCACTCCGTGTTCTCCAAAAAAAAATGGTATGAAACAATTTCAATCAATAATTGTTCTCAAATGTAATTAGTTATCGCATCTTAGTTTAATCCTACAGAAGCTCAGCCCAAATGAACATGTTTCCGCTATTATAATTGAACTATCAACTTAATAATTTCCACTTTACCGTACAAAATTAATCGGTTTCCGCTACTATTGATGAATTTTCTAGATGATATTTTTGAAAATGTTATAGCGGAGTTTTTGTACGCGATTTTTCTTCACAGACAAATCAACGCTCTGATGCATTCTCCATGTTTTTCGCGACAGCTAAATCCACTTCTTATGAGTTTTATTAATATTCAGATGAGTTTATCAGAGATCATAATTGTACTAGACCAATTAAGATCGTTATTTATTCATGACATTAAATTCCTAACTGACTCTGGTAAGTTAAGATCTTAATTGAGTCGGGTAAACCATGTAAGATCTTAATTCATGCACGTACGGTCGAACTAAAATCCGTTGCATACGCATATAAAATTTTAAGTTAGGCCGTAAACATGAGAAAAAACTACTAGTTTAACCATCGATAATGAAGGCTCAGACATTACCAGCAATATAAAGACAAACAGGAATTGTTAGAAGTACCAAAGTTAAAATCAGACATGCTTATTGCACCCCCGTCGCTGCGGCAGCCCACTTTTCTTCTCTAATTTCCTGATGAGGAGCTCCGTGCGATGCAGCGACTGATTGGAGGTCGTATCCATTATACGAGTAGCTGCCCATGGCCGCCATGTTGGGCAGGTGATGCAAGAGGGCATCTGCCCGATGCCCTCTCATGCCCATGCACATGACGTTGTTGGAGTCGTAAGCGTGGTGTACACCAGGACTCATTTTGCTGTGATCATATCCATGGGCAGCTGAAGCAGCCATCTTTGCATGATGGTACATGGCGCGCATCTCAGGATGGACATGATGGTCCATGGATAAGCCTCCAGTGTGTGGATCCATGTGAGCACCCAGCAGCAAGTCCCTGCAAGAAAAATAACTCGTTAAGAATTGCGTAAAAAGGGCATTTGTCTGCAAAAAATTACAATTGATACTCAAGCCACGGTATGATTTACCTCCATATGGTCACTTTTGTCAAAAATATTTCAAAAATTTCGGAGAAGATTTAAAAAACACTGATAATAAGTACGGAATAAAGCTGAAAATGTATACATCAAGTGACATAACGGGTCACTTGCATGATGTGTTTGACAAACACAATGAGGAGGAAAAAATGTCTTCTCATTAGAAAATATAAAATTCGGTGGACATTATGAACACACCACGAGATGCTCACCATCATGGTTCATCAGAAGAAACTTATGCACCAAAGATTCATGATATTGAAACCATCATGAGTCATGATACTGTTCATCATTTCTTTTCATTCAATATCACTCAAATACCCAAAATGCAGACCAAAAATGAGTTCACAAGATGAGTTAACTTTGAAAACGCAGTTTTAGAACCAATACGGTTTTACAGTTTTGGCTCGTTAGAAAAGAATCATATATTTTAAAATAAACTATATGAAATACTACTCGAATGTTATAGGTTGTATTGTTTTCCATAGATATTATAATCTCACTCTGCTCTCGACCTCATCTTATTCTTTCTATCTATAGAGCTTGAGCATCGCATATGTACGAGTACAGTAGGTTTGAGGCACTTTTCTATTTAGTTAATTTCAATGCTCGATTGTTTCAAAAATGGTGACCATTTCTTTAATTTTATGAAGTTTGCCGAAATTAGATATGAAAGGCTTTTATATCAATTTGGTAATTACTTGGGAAAATAATGCCCCAGGATAGAGACAAGCAAACGAACAAACTTCGTATTATTATTTATAAAAAAAGAATGAATCCAAGTTTTGCTTCACTTTCTTTACAATAGTAAATGCACTCAGGTCGAAACTCGTGAAGGTCAACATGCTCGTAAATTGTGGAGTAATAAAGCGTTTTCGATAACCTAACAAATATTTTGTTCGTCCATAATGCATCGAAAAAACTTGATTTCACATTAGGTCCAACTTCGAATTTCGTGCAGATGTTGACCTCAATGAGTCAGGAACCAAAATGTGAGCAAAAACCTGTTCAAACTGCGTTAATGGCGACGAACGAGACACCAACTCTGCTTGTAACTTTTCTCCAGTCTGTGTATAATTATATTCTAACTACCTTTCATCGATGCATGTACTGCATAACGATCGAAGGAAAAACAGCATCTGTAGAAATACGTCAACAATAAACGAAATGAAACGAAGTAGTAAATATGTGTATCGTATTCACCAAGTTACCACGGCAAGCGGCAACTAAGAACCAGCATTCCAGAGGGGTGTTATCTTCAACAACTTATATAACACGACACGTATGAGTTGTTGGAGAGCAAATTAGCCTTCACGGCACTTGAATAATGATGACACGCTGGTTGCGTCTTTTTTACGGGTCGGAATATTCTGAATTTTTTCAGGGTGGAGGCCGGTCGAGTTGGTCTATATCTCAGAGGGGACGTTTACGAGCGATCAGGCGTGTAAGGAGAGTCTCCAGCACTGCTGCGAGGCACGGAGGGTGAGTGAGGGAAGAAGACGGTAAAGCAAGGGCAAGGTAACAGCGCAGGTGGTAAGGAGAAAAGAAAATGGAAGTATAAATAAAGAGAAAGAAGATGAAAGTAAGAAATAGGAATGCGAATGTGTCTCGATGGAGAAATAGGAAATGAAAATATTGAAAAGATGAGTCTTGAGAGAAAAAATAAAATATTGTTAGAAATTTGCATGAATAAGTTTGAATAATTGGAGATGTTCATGAAATTTTGGTATGATGTATGGATTGAGAAAGAAGAACTTTGAAAATAAGAAATCAACAACATTAAAAGTGTACAAGTAGAAAAAATAACACATGTCAATAACTGAAAAAAGAAGTAAAAATATAGTTCAAAAATATAACAAATGAAACAAAGGAAAAAGAGGAAAATCATTGCGAAGAGAGATTATTGTGAAACATATTAAGAAATAATAGAAGACTGAAGTTGCGGAGTTCGAGTTGGATTGACAAAGCGAAGAAGAAAGAGGCAATAACTCAGAAGAGGTAATTCACTTCACTATCCAGCGACATTTAAGTACTCTCAAAACAAAATGCAGAAAGTATATTCGCCCAAAGTTTAATTATTTATCAAAAATATTCACATCCCATTTTAACATAAAATAACAGGGGAATTACATATACGATAAATCAATAGTCAGCATTAAATTTTCTATGTGTTCGTTTTTTCCAGTTTTTCTAGTCCCTTGTTAAGAAAGAACTGAAGCTAGGAACGTTCAAGTTAAATGTTGCTAAGACTTTAACCACACTCTTTTGCTTTCAATGTGCACATGAAAATCTAATTAAAACTGCCTCAGAAAGACACTTCAGATACTTTTACCTCCGTCACCATACACGACTCCAAATCTACCGAGACCGGAAGCATTGCCAGCAATACCATGAAGCAGTAACACGAAACCTCCATGCCTCGGAAAAACACTTTTAAAAAGCAGTCTGCTCTCGCCTCAAACAAAGCCTCGTCTCAAAATTCAAGCCTTTCCTAGCAGCGGTCGAGGCAGACCTTCATTAAGCGGCCTAAGCGGTCATTTGAAATGTGATCTTGTCTAGTGGGCCTCACAAGTAGAACAGAGTCCACATGGTGGTTGAGGATAATCGTAAATTAAGGCTACACATTACGTATTGCGAAGGTCATGATGCTGTTTACATCAGTAATCAGGCTACGCATATTCTACCTGTTCACTATCTGATGCCGCAAACCATCACCAGTTAATGGCAATTTAATTCATCTGTATACATTAATAGTTTCAACGAGGGTTTGGGATGCGAACCCTTCTTATCCCGCGATGGCAGTGTCGCAGTAGCGAGGGGCCCGCGAAACCGGGAGCTCCCGCTGCGATAATTGTAAGCTGTGTGTGCTACCGATACCCTAGTTCGGAGAGCAAGTGGCAGTGAGAGGCAAAGGCGAATTGAGAACAGAACTCTACACTCGATCTGGAGCTGTAATTTTCGTTACAGTCTTCAGCATTCGTGTGTTCTTACAGGAGATTTTGGCACGGTGATCAGGAAGTACAAAGTAATTCACATTTTAGAATTGCCTTTGTGTACGAAGTATTATCAAGAAATGAAATTATTTCGTACCCATATCAGGCTTTCATACCAACGGCAAAGGGCCTCTATACCGAAAGAAATATAGCAGATACCATTGGAATAATAGGAATTAAAAGATAGTACGGAAACAAAGAACTGGCGGGAAAATAATTGCCGTTAAGAGCTATTATATTTATTGAACATTTAAAAATACCGTTGTAACAAATCAGAAGAAGTATAAAAAAGAACCTATGATCATAAAATTGAGAATACATACTAGTACTAAAGGTCAATACGTGCAAGAATAAAAATGAGGACTTTAGATTACTATTGTCTAATTCCGAGCTCGTGATTATTAAAGAAGACATGTCGAATGTGTGCAGCCACTACCACTGGGTAATGAACAAAAGATGAAGTTTATGATCTTTTCCGGCATAAAAGCCTTCGGTCTTTGTCCCGCAAAATTTAATTATTTTTTAATTATTTTCAGTACACAATGGAACAAACTCGTATATGGCGTACATTTTTTAACGTGTTTGAGGCTAGATTTTGGCGCAATACCGAAAAATTGAAGTTTTACTTGTAAACTCGACAGCTGAGTTCAATGCAGCCTTATGCTTGCACTTAAAATATACTATATATTATATTACGAAACCGTACTTTCTATTTAAAATGTTGGGTACACGTAAAATTACAGCGTTTTCTGATTCATCCCGAAGCTAAGCACGTACGTATTGTTTACAACACAGTCCCCGTCTTTTATCAGAGGCAAAGCCGGAACAAATCCCAAGACATTTTAACGTCCTGAAGAGCTAGTGCGTATCTCCTTTCGTTTTCAGAAGCTTTTGTTCGTTATCAAGTTTCGCGTTTCTTAAAATAAAGGTCGACTCGTACAAATAGTGACTGATGATCTGCAAAGGGAAGATTAGCTAGACAGGACAACGTTGAGCGGCGTTTGTAAAGATAAGATGCCTTTTTGAGTCCTGTTTGTCGATGGAGCAATAAACAGAAACGCCACTGCTTCTCTGCTGAGATGAATGAATTTTTCACGACTCTTAAATCATTTTTAACGGTAAACATGCATCAAACTCTTGAACAATCGCCTTTTGCGACCAATTCAGTATGATATCAAGGTAAACTTGTCGTACTTAGTGTTTTCTGCAAAAAGAAACGAACCTCCAATTTATTTTTTATGAATGTGCATATGTTTTCAGAGGTAGCAATAAACTTCTATATCAAAATCACTCGAGGAATTTCAATTCAAAAGTGCCGTGCGTCTTGTCTGACTTCTTTTAAGATGTAAAGTTCTGATCATAGAAGAAGAAACTTATCACATTTCCTGCAAACTGACCCACCGGTGGGTCACTCAGTAATTGTCATCGGTCACTGAGGTCACTCAGTGTTCTGTAATTTTTTCAAAGCTTTTTAAGGACTATGTGTACAAAGTAAAAATATGCACCGGCTAGGCAATCTCAGGAAACGTAATGTCTCCTTTTATCAATTGTGGAAAAATTCTCTAGCAATCTACTTCGTGTTAACTGCACATTATGAACTATTATGAGATCAATATCGCCGTTTATGCAACAATATTATTTCAGGTTTCGCTAAAATAATTAGGGTATCTGACTTCCGTTTCCCCAGTTGTGTATTTCCAGCGTTGTTGTTTCAAATGCCCTTCGGGTGCGGTGGTTGTGCTCAGATAAACGAGTAAAATTATTAAAATTCAACAATTGAATTAAAATTAGTATCATTAGGTCAACGAGATTCCGTGACAAAGTACGGTCAATGGAAATTTACTGTAGGAAATTTGTTGCATTTTAAATTTATTATTCATGCAAATGCGATTGAGTAAGCTCATTTGGAAAGCTTTACGGTTAACTTTGGTTAACTTTTGAAAAAAATGTTGTTTGTAAAGGACGGTGGAAATTGTGCTTCAAAGTTTAAGTTCAAGTTTTAGAAAGCGTCGGGTGTTGAGAGGTTACAACTAATACATGAATTTAGTACAGAGGTTCACAAACTTATTTATAATCTCTATCGTTGCACTCTCATGATAATTATTCAAATAAGTTACGGTCATTTTATAGTAACTACAATTAACTACGATTAATCAGTTTCGTTCAGAAAAGTAAATCTCACTAAAAAATAAGTGGACGTGGTAATAATCTCAAATAGCTCAAAAATTTCAGCCAAGTGACTCATTCACGGGTTCCCATGAAAGAGTTTCAAAAATACAGAATTACGTTTAGAATACATACTAAGTGTCAATAAGAAATTCACAGTGACGGGGATAAGATTTAACCGGACGAACGTACTGGCACCTACCGCATCTGATGGAAAATATAGGAAACAAGACCTTGCATGAGAGTTCTTAAATTTTTGTAGATCAGCAATCAGAATTTTGACATCAATGAACTTAGGCCAGTGTAATTTTGAGTAGGGGAGTTGGACCTTGACAAGCGAGAATCATCACTGGAATTAAAGTCATGAAACCGGAAATTGTTGTCGTACTCATCCTACTACCACGGAAATGTGAGTCAACAAATCCTAAAAGTCATGGAGAAGGTGGATTACTTGAGGATCAAAAACTATGGAGATTTATAGCCAGGAATCAATGTCAGAGGAGTCAGGCGTTCAAGAAATAGTGGCAGTGAGTCATGCATTCGAGAAATAGCGGCAGTGAGTCATGTATTCGAGAAATAGTGACAGTGAGTCATGCATCCAAGAAATAGTGGCAGTAGAGTCAGGCTTCCAAAACAGTAAAGTTTGACATGGTGAGTTTAAAGTTTTCAGAGTAGTTCGTGGTTATGACCATACGTTCCCCTGAAACTCTGATCTCTGTATTTTAGCGCACAAAATGCAGATAAATTTATTAGAAAAACGTGAGTGAAATAACACGGATCTTGAGCCGTGGAAACGAGCAATTAGCTTTTACGTCTGACCAGGATTTGCAGCATCAGTAACCCTGAGGATTAGGGCAATAGGTTTCATATACGAAGACATCAAAGAAATTTTTCAGCTGAGTGCTTTGTATTTCAGTTTCGCCCTAAAATTACATAGAAATAGAAATATTCCAGTTTCATATAAGGTTCTTGACTAAAGAAACTAGGAAATACATGTACAGAACACAAAGAAAACGTACACACAGAAACACATGAATGAAATAAGGGAGAAATAAATCCAATAGAAAAATATGTAATGAGAGTAAATAAGGACGGTAGGGAAAATGTTAGAATTGCTATACATGTTCTACGAGATCATACTTCATCGACTGAGTAAACACTTCGGTCATGCAATGATGACATTTACGGGCGAGACCCTGCTGTTTGGGGAGGGGCATTTAAAGGACACTGGAGAGGAGGTGTCATGTGCAAGAATTTGCAGGTGCTGGCAGTTGAGAGGCAGGAATGTGCGGCCCGCAAGAAGACGTGACTCCGATGCACTCATAAAAAGGCAAGACGACGCAGTATTTTTCGTATTATAGGAATTCTAAAACTAAATTATCTTCCCATAACGTAGTGGTAGCTTCAGGTGGGCGCTAGAGGTTTCAGAATTTCGCTTCTGAGTGATCTGTGTTTACATTTTTATGTATCATATGTACGCCAGCACCAGTGCAGCCACATTGTTCTAAAACTAAACTATCTTCCCATAGCGCTGTGATAGCTTCAGGCAGGTGTTAGATATATCAAAATTTTGCATTAGAGGGATCTAAGTCTACATGTTTATGTACATAAGCATCAGCGTAACCACACAGGCGGTTATTGCTCCTCCCTCTCTCACAATTTGATCCACATCGGCCTTTAGCAACTGTACCCTGTGGATGCCACGACCAACCAGATTAGTCCAGAGCTCCCCTTACGCAGTACGTCACATTTATATGTTCATTAGCGTAGTGAATTCTATGCTAGACAAGATTCAGAGTAAATTCGTACAGAATTTCTAACTCGTGCTTTCTGAGAGAATTCTGAGAATACGTTACTTAAAGGTGAATGTAGGAATTATCTAATAAGCTCTCTACAACCAAGCAGACAATTAAATAGGCTCTTTAACATCAAATAGGCTTTTTACTATCAAATAGGCTTTTTACTATCAAGTAAGCTTTTTACTATCAAGTAAGCTTTTTAATATCAAGTAGGCTTTTTACTACCAAGTAGGCTTATTACTATCAAGTAGGCTTTGTACCATCAAGTAGGCTTTGTACCATCAAGTAGGCTTTGTACCATCAAGTAGGCTTTGTACCATCAAGTAGGCTTCGTACCATCAAGTAGGCTTCGTACCATCAAGTAGGCTTCGTACCATCAAGTAGGCTTCGTACCATCAAGTAGGCTTCGTACCATCAAGTAGGCTTCGTACCATCAAGTAGGCTTTTTAGTATCAAGTAGGTAATATAAGTTCTCGATTTGATTTCTGCGAGCTACATTTTTAAATTTATTAGCTGCTGATATTATGAGCTGAATAGCTCTATAAACAGGAATAACTCAGCTTTTCGTAGAAATTGAACCTGTAGCTGAGAGTAGGACTAGAAGCTTCATTGTTGTCATGAAGGTCATTTTTTGCAAGTGTATTCTGGCTGTAAGGAATTTACACCTCTATGGCTCTTTTCGACTAGAAAATTTATGCAGTACGTATTGCTGGAGGAAAACATTGATAATGGACACAAGATTAGTTGTAATAAAACTGAAGCCCAAATGGTTATTCTATATGTGTTTACAATATTAGCTACGTTGTAACTGTTCAGAAAGGAGAGGGAACCTTTGCTTTCGAAGATATTCGGCATCATGTCACAGAATTACCCTTACATTTACGAGACAATTTATAATATTGGCATGAAGACATTTGTAAGAAATATACTGGAAAGAAATACTCAAGAAAAGTAATAAAGTTCTCTAAGATGGAGCCCGTGTGAAAAGTTCGTACTAAGCAGTGTACTTGTTAACCTGTTAACGGTCACCGCTTTTTCGAAAATAATATTATTGTCATGTTACAATTGTAATATGACAGTAATAACAACGCTAATTGAACTAATAAACATTATAACATCACATGATGTTAACGCCGCTGTGGTACCGTCGTGCATCTACATCATATGGTGTAAGTTGCCCATAGAATGCAACTCATACAAACATCATATGATGTAAATAACGCTTAACAGGTTAAAAATAAACTTGCAAGAAATGCAGTGGGATAAAATGAACCTTCAATGAAGATGCACAGCATAAATATCGATAAAGTCACGGCAAAAGCAGTAGAAATGCAATGAAAAATGACGGTTTGAAAGGCACTGAGCAGAAATAAACAAAAAAATACCCGAATACATTCATTAAGAAGAAATATTACTATTTTATATACACCAGAATATGTATTGAGTACAACAAATTCTACTATAAGGAATTCACAAATGTCAGCCTATGAACCAATTTTTTTCAAAACTTGAAGAACTGTTTTCTTAGCAATCGCAACGAATACAGGAATTTCATTGAAACTCTAGACGCCAAATTCCAACACAAAAGTTCCAATGAAATGAAAGTTCCAACGCAAAAGTTCCAATGAAATGAAAGTTCCAACGCAAAAGTTCCAATGAAATAAAATGAAAGTTCCAACGCAAAAGTTCCAATGAAATGAAATGAAAGTTCCAAAACAAAATAACGCATTTACAAATGAATATTTTATCGTACTACTTGCAGAAACGTAGCGCTGATAGATTGGCATTACCACCTCGCTGTGGACGGTCACCGTGGGAGGGCGACGACCGCAAAAGAACCCTAAACTGCGGAAGGATGTCATCGGGTTGCGGAGGACAAGTGTTGTTTCCGGAGCAGCAATTGTCGTGCTGCCAATCGTGAGAGATGCACTGACCCTCCTCTACCTGATGCCCGAAATTTGAGAGAGCAAAAGATGGACTCGTGCGGTGCAAAGGACGTAGAAAGCGGATGACTTCCATCTGTTTTCCACGAGTTGTCTTGCGATGCACTCGTGCGGTGCAGAAAAGGATGACATTGGGCTGGTACGATGTAACGGCTGAAAATATTTCTGGTTCCTAAGTTGTCATGTTTCAGTTGAGGGTACAGAAGTGGATGACCCAACCTGCCTTCCTTATGAAGCACTCCGCCAGGGAAAAACAAATGGCATGCATCTTGTTTCCAGTGGTAGTCTCGTGAGGTGTCACAGAAGAATGGGATGACTGCAGATTTCTCTCGTATAGTACAAAACTTACGAGGTCATTCATTTAATTCCACTAAATACAGTTTAGTGAATTTGTGGGGCTATATCCTTTTACCGAGTAGCCACGCTGATCGCTTCTCAAATGTACTTAGTAATTCAAAAGTTCAAACTTACCTCGAATCTACATTTTTACTCGCATAAGAAAAAGTAAATTTGCAAACAAAAATAAAAGAAAATCTACGATTTTACTCTCTAAATACAAGGAAAAAAGGGGAATAAAAGAACATTCAAGGAAGCAAGAAGATGAGGGAAATGAGAGGGGAAAACGGCCAGGGGAGGGGAACAGCGGGGAAGAGAGGGGAAAGGCGGGGAGGAGAAGGGGGCAGGGTCATAGTCTCCAGTGACAGAGGCCGCTGCTCGGATAACAAGGCATTTAATTAAACAGACGACGGAGCAGAGCTCAAACATAACAGTTCAGCGTTGCTGTACTCTGACGCCGCGCAGACTGCAGGATGTGATGTAAACTTCATGCCTGACGTGTTTAGAAAACAGATTTTAACTTATGATTAAATCCGTAAGAGAGTAGTAAAGACAGGCTGTCCCGGTCACGGTCTGCTGAACAAATAAACAGAGTTTGAAGAGTTCTTTGTGGTGACTGACCAACAGTGCAAATTACGTGAGAACGCAAGAGATGCTAGCCCAATTATTGCGATTACGACCTTAAAGAATGTAGGTCATAACCATTCAATTCAAAATTGGATTTTATTTCCTTTTCATGTAAAAATATAACTAAACTTGTTCTAAGATATCATAGACAGTATTCTAGATCCTCGTTCAAATTTGTCTTTGAATTCAGGGTAGCTTTTAGAACTCCGTCTTAATTTGAATTAAAATTTAGAGCAATTTTCTAGACCCTAATCTAAATTGGCAGCAGGATTTATGGTAATTTTAATCAATTGCTGTATATTTTACAATAATTCAGGCTTATTCGGTATTGAAGCTCAAGTGATACACTCATGGACAGTGACACTGCCGGGACACAATTCTGAAGCTATGGGATCAAGGAATCGTATTTTCAGTTTTGTATTTGTGGAATCCAAGCTGCTCCTAGATTAAAGAGGCGCCAGTTATTCAACTCCCATTTTTAACATTTGAGTCAACAAATGAGTGTCGTACAGACTCGAACACGCGCTATATCAGTAAAAGGTGTTATATTTATTTATTGCTCCTGGAACTGCATTAAATTAAACCACCTATTAAATTAAACCTACATTAAATTAAACTGAATAGCAAAATTTGGATCTTCCAATATACGCTAAACATTCACACTATAAAAATTTAACTTGAATGAGAAATTTTTGGTGCGAGTGGTTGGAATCTAAGAAAAGAAAGCCATTTAGATTTTGACTGAGGAACTTCATTCACTTACTTTGGTATGAATAAAATTAAGTGAGGTGATTCTAATGTTCCACTGTAGGTTAACTGCACTGTAAAAAAAAATAGGAAAACAGAAGGTTTCTATCCGAAATTTTGCGCAGTTTAGTATTCAGAGTACAATAAAACATCAGTTTTTATGTAAATATTATACTGAATGTAAATGACAAAATCAAATTATAAGGGCCCGAATAAAAAAGAAATATGACGAGTTGGTATAACATTTGTAACATATGACTGAGAAGTAACTTAAACATGGCTCGCTACTACCGTAGATTTTGTGTCAATTTTTGATCAGTTACAATTTTCACAATGATTGATTCCAACCAATCAAGAGACGCAGCGACACATAACCTTAAAAAAAGCCACTCACGAAACAACAAATATTTGCATACTTTTTTAAAGGTCAATAATGTATAATAGATAAACAACTGATAATATTACGGGAGGTAATTATAACTATTTTGGGAATGGGAGATATCGCGGTATCATCTCGAAATGGAAATTGATACAAACTAAATTCAATAACAAATTTACTTATTGTAGTTCAATCTGTAAAAAATGATAAAAACTTAAGAATGTTTAGTACACATTTTCCTATATCCCATACTATATCATATCGGATTGCTTTACTGCTTGAAGCTTCAGTCTTAATTCTTTCTACAATTTTCGCAGAAATCACCGACGAGTTGCATTACAGCTAGAAACCATTTATACGGAACTGCAGGAAAAAATGTATTGCAAATGCAAGTTAGATTCAACGAATAAATAGTTTATATATATATATATTAGAGAGCTTAACTTCACAATTATTGCCGCTCAATTAACACTTGCTTTGCAGAATTATGTAACAATGTATTAAACCACGACGCAAGTTAGAGTTCGAACCTCAAAAGAGTTGTTTTGCAAAGTTCACTACAAACGGAACTTCTTTTTTCCGCGGAAGCAAGAATTGTAAATTAACTGGCTTTTGAAGAACAGGATAATCGAAACAGAACTACATACTCGTATGTGAACGAGGTTACTTCAACCAACTGTCACGCCAGAGAAAAGAGAAAAGCTCAAGAAAATTATGCAACCACAACTTGAAAACTAAGCCAACAACAAACTACTGATATAAGAGCTGCTGATTTGTGATGATCAAGAATACCCAGTAAGGATGTTAATCCTGCAAAGTCGTTTTATGAGAACAGATATCATCAAGAAAGTTCCAAGAGTGGGACACGGAAATGCTCGCTATCCTCCACGAAGCATCACGTCTCCAACTGAACCCTGATTGTCAATCCCATTTCAGCTTCACAAGCTCATGCTCCTCTATGAAGACATGGCAGCAACAATCCCAGTTCAGCTTCATAAGCTCATGCTCCTCTATGAAAACATGGCAGCAACAATCCCAGTTCAGCTTCACGAGCTCATGTTCTTCTATGAAGACATGGCAGCAATAATCCTAGTTCAGCTTCACAAGCTCATGCTCCTCTATGAAGACATGGCAGCAACAATCCTAGTTCAGCTTCACACGCTCATGCTCCTCTATGAAGACATGGCAGCAACAATCCTAGTTCAGCTTCACACGCTCATGCTCCTCTATGAAGACATGGCAGCAACTATCCCAGTTCAGCTTCACACGCTCATGCTCCTCTATGAAGACATGACAGAGAAACACTCATGGCATGCAAGGTGAAGTACAATGAAGAAAATTCAGAGCAACTAGGCTCTCTTCATGAGCAAATTCATACTTTTGTATGAAATGTTGCTATTACAATAGTTTTAAATAAACAAAGGACATCTGTAATTGTCACGTTAAGTTGTAAAAAGACAATGAATGTATTTATAAAATAACAACATTTGTAAAGTAAGATAAAGATCATATATACTTTCTTTTACGAAGTCCAATGAATTTGTAGCCAAGATATAATACCTGTGGGAATAAACACCATACACTTATTTTTTTCCTGAATGTTTTTTATTTTGGTTGACTCCTACGTTGATTTTTACCCGTGCATTCAGCTTGCTTATATTTTCTTCAACTATTGCTTCAGATTCAATTATAATTTTTAAAAAGTCTTGTGAATGCGATTAGGCAAACGAATACTTATTATCCGTGCTTAAGCAGCTCACTAGCATTCATCGGTTTATTAAGTTTCTTCTCCGATGTTTTCTGCCGGCAGAACTCGAACCACGTGCATAGTAATGTAAGGCTGATCAAAACCAAAGCATTTTAAACTCTCAAGAATGCTTCAGGTTAACGAACAAATACAATACCAATTGCACCCACTGCTCTTAGGAACCCATTTTTTATGCAGCACATCCCATACTCTTCAAGTTTCATTTGCTTAGACCATCATAGTTTAAATCAAACAAAGTTTCGTTTCGTGAGCTATTTACGGCTCAAAACATGTGTGGCCATGACCATCATGCATCTCAGAAGGCATGGGCAGGAAGCACGTGAAGGCGAACGAAAACACAGCAGTACTGAGAGCAAAAAGAACACGGCAATACCGAGAGCAAAAAAAGCGGTCGCAGCGTAACGCGAGACTTGCATGGCTGCGAGAATACGGCCGACCTCCGACGGAGAATACTGAGAACGCGATCATTACTTCACCGACATTTGTTTGGTCGGGAAGCACGTCATGTTTTATGCATGCAGTAAATGAAATGAATAATATACGCCTTGAGGGCACTGGATGGTAAATGATTCTATTCACCGTACATAAGATTTTCTCTAGAAATGACGAATAGTCAGTTCTCGAGTATCGCAGTCGGTTTTTTGGATGCGTAGCAGTACAAGCAAGAAAAATCTCAAGTTTTTAAGCAAGACTCATTTTCATGCAATGATCGTTGAGATATTCCCCGAGGAGAAGCATATTATAGGGAAAGGAATACAATCCTAGATTTTCAAGATGGAGGCAGCATTTATCGCTTAATAGGCAAAAGAAATACCCCCGACTGATATAACATAATTGAAATACTACGGGCAAGAACATCTTGACACAAGAAACAGAAGACATTTTCAAAAGATGGTGTGTAAAGAGTCCTCGCAATTATGTTTATGAGTCATATTCATAACGAGTGTACGAAATTTCAACTTAGCAAAAAAAATGAAAACCAGATGATGTTCTTGTTGCCGGTCATTTGTTCTTGCTTGTAGTGGAAGCCGACTTTTACTGAGTAACGACAAAGTAGGTCTGTCAGAACTGAGCGAAGACAATGTAGGTTGTGAAGAACTGAGCGAAGACAATGTAGGTTGTGAAGAACTGAGCGAAGACAATGAAGGCTGTGAAGAACTGAACGAAAACAATGTAGGCTGTGAAGAACTGGGCGAAAACAATGTAGCTTGTGAAGAACTGAACGAAGACAATGTAGCTTGTGAAGAACTGAGCAAAGACAATGTAGCTTATGAAGAACTGAG
>VCRD01007927.1:0-19322 GCA_006783055.1 Trinorchestia longiramus
AATTGCGAGAAGGATTTGCTTCGGTCAAATAACGGTTGTCCCACCGATGCAAAAGAAAACGAGAAGGCTCTAGTGATATAAATGTCGGACTTACATTTAATTCATAACCATGCTACTGGTAGAGCGTAGACCTAAAATAATTTACACTCATCCTATTACATTCTATAGTTGTATTAGGAACCGAGAATCTAAGCGGCATTCTCTGAATGGGCCGCGTTTGAAATATGCATCACATATTGGCTGACTCCATCACCAATGTTTCAAAAGCTAGGACTCATTACCTGCTTTCAATTTTCAGTTTTAGAGAAAATTTAAATCATTCAATCGCCGACAACAGCTAACTAGAAAAAAATCTACTTGTGGAATGATTTAATTTCTCTTTTCAATCAGAAACATAAATGAGAAATAAAGAAAAATCCACTGAATGTCCTATCAGTGCCCCATTTGGACTGAAATTATAAAAAGTAGATAGTTAGGTTACGAAAGCGTAAATGATTAAATAAATTCAGATTTTTTACCCCTATAACCTATGATAAATTTCATATGATTGAAATATGTTCAATTTTTTGTTTTATGGTAATTAAATGCAGAACTAAACCTGAATTCCATAGTTATTGTGACTCCTTTCATCAAATAGTTTATAAAATCTATCCATGTATTTCAGCTTGAACATTCCCCCAACTTCAAGCCTAATTTTCATAAAAGCTTGTGGACTTGTGCAGTTCAGCGTACCAGTGCCAGCAAGTTGTGGTGTGGACTTGGCAACCTCGTAGCCTGATGAGAGGAAGTCTGTTGAGGGGTCGCGTGTGAGGTGATCCTATCGATTTATTCAGAATACTGGAAGTGTTTCATAAGCCACGAGTGCACTCTGCTTCCTATGGGGATGATGCTCTACCTTGCCTGAGAATAAATGCCTCCAGAATCAATCATTAAACATGTAGCTAAAGCTGACCATAGAACCATAAATTTCATTGAGATCTGGAAAGTCTTTGAGATCGCTATTCTACAGCACTCACGCTCCTAGCTGTTCGAATAAACTTAGCGAGAGAGAATTGTCTTTGCTGAGCGAGTGGGAGTAGAATTTCATTTGTGGTTTTAGCTGTGACTTTTTTGCTTTCTTAAGCAGTAAACCAGCGAGCTGTGCCTTGGCCGACTGCGTGCTGCATGCAATGAATGCACTGAATAAGAAGCCAAGGAAGACCATCATGTAAGCGTAACCAGCTATATACATATATATATATATATATATATATATATATATATATATATATATATATATATATATATATATATATATACTCAGACAAAGATTGAATACTAAGTAATAAGCCCAACTCATTCCAAAATAAGCCTGAAATTAATGCATAGCAATAGATATTAAGTGTCACCACTCCATTAATATAGCAATACAATTGTTTAATGCAGTATTCTATGGGCATAAAAATATTTAACAGGTAAATCCCAAAAAACTTGACTAAGAGGGTGTGAAATTCAGGCTCAGTATACCCGAAAGAATGATAAAATCTTAAGCCAGTTCATATATTTTATTGACCTGAATGTTTGTTATGCAAATAGCCTTACCTCTATTCGTTACGCCTCTAATTCTGAATCCATTGCAATGCATCATGGGATTTTTATCTCGTTAAGACCTGAATTAGGTTTGTTCCATCATCTTTTATTGTTTCTGGACACCACTTAACATTTATAACCTTTTTCTACGCAACCTGCCTACACTGAGCCTCCACAACCCTCAAATTTGTCAACTTGGCTTCTATTTTCAATAATTTCTCTCTTGTACGCATACTTTTTTGAGCCTCATGCTGGTTTCAGCACTCTCACATCTCTCTCCCGTGATGCACAGAGCATATTTTATTCATTTTTGCATTAAATTCCCGCGTGTCTCACCAGAAAACACAAAACTGCTCACCAGGTGCCCCAGTTTTCCATGAAGAGACGCTTTTCCCTGAGGGAGGAGGATAAAAGCATTGAGTTTCGAGTGAAAGCTCACCAACAGGATTTACTTTGAAAACTACTCCGTATAGCTTTTAAAGGAAGAACAAAGCTCAATTTCTAGGGGGAATATTAACAAAATCTACTAACCTGCAGCAAACTCAACTAGGACATGACCTCCCCAGAGAGCCAATAATCATTTTTGTTCGAGTTCATAGCATTTCTTCAAAAGTCTTGGATTAAATTGGTAAAATCGAAGCGGTCACCTTGAACAGTTCTGCTTTTATCAATGTTGTTAATTCCCCATATTTCTTTTACGTCTGCGAGGGACGAATGAAAATAAACTTTACCCTTGGGCATCAGATTCCAGCAACGTTTCATGCTCTTGTCTTCGCGCAGTTCAAAAAGTTGTCCAGTTTGCATGCATGAATTAAGCCCTAAATGTTGCTCACTGGTGAGCGACATTGATTTGTCATGTATTGTGGTTAGATATATTGTTGTTATGTATTAGTGCACTGTAAAACGAGATTAAATTGTTCTTTACAAGATTTGAAACTGAATTTTCACATAGGTTTTAGAAATTCTGACGCATTTGCTTGCCAGAAGGAGAATGGAAAAGTAGTGAACTAAGGTAATACAAATGCACTAATTTTTCAATTAAATTATTTTTGGTTATTTAAAATATCATTTTTAAGATCTGTTTTACGTAACGTAATATTTTATCTAATGTATACGTAAAAACGCATACCTCTCGCACACGTTTTCGCATCTATTGTTTCTATTTTTATTCCGTCAAAAAAATTTAAAAAGAGAATTTCAACTTTTTCAAGAAAATAATTTTTTCAGTCGTCTCCGACAGTTTCGAGCAAAAGCGTTTTCATTTACCATTTTTATCAGCTAATAAATAATTTTTGTCACTCATTTAATTTAGTATGCAACCAATTAAGCTTATACAAAATATCAAACAAGCGTTTCACTATAGGAATATATTCATATCGTAAAAACATACCACGCCCATAAGAAACTAGATAGCACAGGAAACAAGCCTCGTCTATGTATTCAGCCTCTAACATTGGCAGCACAAGATGAACCTGAGGCCACTCGGTTAGTCGTGGGTTGCATCAATTGGTGGGGTAAAATGGGTGTAAAAATAGAATCCAATGGTCTAAGAAGATAGCTTCTTGTTACCCGTTAGCAATTGATTCCAAGTTAGGAGACAGTTCGATACGATTGCTCTGTCAGATCGAAGCCTTTGCTATACAAATTGAGAGAAGCCCGTGACTTTGAGGCCATTTCCGTTGCCTCAATGGTATTCCCAATCAATTCACCAATTTGTGAATGGTTCCACCGGCATAATCTTGCCTTGCAAACTTTGGAAGTATTTTCAGCAGCAAGAGAAACGTTATTTAAAACCTATTTTCTGTAGAACAATATTTTTGATAATTCTGTCGGTTTAATTTAAACTTCAAACTTAAACTGTTAATTTAAACTTCAGTGAGAAGAAAAACAAAACACCCTTCATATTATAAGAAAATTTGATCATTATACAAAGAAGAATTGATTGAAATAGAGTAAAGACGGAAACGAAGGCAATGGAGATGGTGTAAGACAAAGAAATGTAACATGAACATGAAAAACCGTAACGTATCTAAAATAATCTCCTGCACTAAACCTGAGCACCGTACGAATTTACACAAATGGTAGTCTCATATACCAATACTTTGTAGTAAGAATCATACAAATCGATGGCCTAGCAACACAAACAGTAAGACCCATCTCAAAAAAAATAAACATTTTCCCCAAGTAGTTCTAGATTTCTGTAGGCGAGAAATTTTGCAAATGGGCGTAGACAGAACCTTATCAAAATACAGAATAACTGAAACGATACCTAAAATGACAGTCCTAGCAGAACACAAAAATGGCAAAAACTAATCCATTAGGAGTAGAGTCAAATATTTAGGAAATCTTAAAATAAAATAATAATTCACACATCGAAAACACCACAAACTCTTTGCATGCATTTTTGCTTGATGGAAAATTCCGCAGTCTACTAAAAGAATGCACAGCATATTCGTGAGTAATGAACTAGAATTTAAAGAAATATTTAGATCTCTAAACTACGTTCATTACTTAGCTAAAACATGGATGAAAAAATGTAAATGGTCAGTACAACTGAAAATTAACCTATAAAAAGAGGGTTTAGAATCGTACTCATAAAGCATATTGTAGCCATAGCAACACAAGAGGTTAGCATCACATTCCCATTAGTAAGCAAAACCCCTACAGCAAACCACCGCTAAATATTGACCTCACATAATTCCCTGGCCTGCTATTTGTATAAAAAAACAAATATTTTTAGTTATTTGCACATATCGCTGGCATGTTTGTACTGAAAGAGACAAAGAACACTCTTTTCTATGTGGAATCAACTACAGTAATCCTTTATTTAATTGTTCCATCAGTGACAGCATTGATACTAATGATGTTGACTCCCTTGTTTTTTTTCGTATTTGGACAATTGAATGTACGTGTTCTTGTGTTCACAGAAATACGACTTCTTAGAATACGACGCATTAAATTATTTTGTAAAACACCACAGGATGAAAAACTAACCTTTCTATAAATGAAGCATTAACATTCTACTTTGGTAATCACTTCAGGATGGCCAGAAATTCGATAATATTTTTCCATTAGAATCCTGTTGTTTTTTACCGCACGGCTTTACTCCAAAAAATAGATAGTGTCTGAAACAAAGAACAATTCAGCATTAACAACTGACCACCACGAGATGCAATATTTTGCAGTCAAGGGAAAAGAACACATGAGCTTATTTATATCTATTATTTATATGCATATAAAAGCGTAGAAGCAAAAGATAGTAGTCCGAAAAAGCAAAAATTCGTATTAGAAGCAATAAACAAAAAATGAAACAAGTTAATGCAATTTCAATACGCGTCCGAGTACGCAATGGAGAATTTAGCATCGCTGTTTTCAACCGTAATTAATATGAATACAGTAGAAAGGTCTTGGAGTGCAGATAATAATGTTCCTATCATAAAACTCATGTATTTAGTTTACTATTTTTTCTAATGAAAAACTGAACGTTTTGAAATATTTGAACACGTAGCATGTTTGTATATCTGAAATTTAATATTAGTATGTAAGGCTAGCGTAATCAATATTTTTTAATGTATTTAAAGTTTTGAAGTTATAGCATACTTCCCTGATTTTTGTTTTCTTTTTCTTCCCTTCTTTTCTTTCCTTCTGTTCAGGACAACCTCACGCTAGTTTCGATAAAACCAGGATGACTTGTTAACCTGATTAGTACGTAATACAGCGACAGGCAGCAGCGCTATACGAGTAAGTCACGGCATGGGACTTCGGTATTGAACCAAGAATGGGCCAAACGGCTCGTTCCTATTGCCTTATTCTATTCTATTCTAGTACGAATGTATGGGTGTAAATAACAAGAAGTCTACGGTGATTGCTACCAGCATTTAAGTTACCATCTCTATGAGCGAACAGCACCCTAAATACACAGAGTTAGTTATTTTCAACGATGTTGATTTCCATGGCAAATTTAATTTTCTTTATCTTAAATTCTTTCCTAATGTTGAGCCCCTACTTTTTAAAGCTCAATTACCAAGGTTTTTGATCCCCATAATCTGTCAACTGATGATGCCATTGAAAGTCACCTACAACGTACCTACTTTGTGGGCATTTCAATCCGAGAAAATCAGAAATAACATTTCTGAAATTAGTCAAAAAATTTGTAATTTTCTTTTAAAAAACATTTAGTTAATAATTGTTGTTGATTTCGGTGTGAAGATACACTGCTACTGACTTCTGAACTTCCGTCATCCATCATAATTAAAGTTGTAAGCTTGGCGGTTACCTGGATGTGTGCCCTGTACACTGAACGTGACATGTGAGGATTACTGTCGATATCCTTGAACTCACATGAGACTTGGTTCTCCGTCTCATTCAAGTGTTAAACAACATTACACTAACGGTTTATGTAAACAACCCACTGGTAAATGTTAATTTATTGTTTCCAACTTTTACTTTGTTAATATTCACTATCGCACTCTATAATTCCATCATATTCGCACAATGAAATCCTCTTGTTAATAAATGCAGCAAACATATTTTCTGAAAGTATTGATCATTTCGTATATGTTTCGCTCTTTCCCTTTGTTTTTTTCAATCATTTACTCCTAGCAATGTAATGTGAAAGAACTAATTTTTGGCAACTGTTATTTCCCGATATCTGACCAAAAATCAGCCAAGACCCAAGGCTCAAAATTAAATGTTTGTTAAGTACTTCATTTTCATCGCCAACTATTGATTTACATAGCAAAAAAATGTCTCGAAAAATACTTAATTAGGCTTTACGCTTTGATCCCAGAATTCAAATAAGTCGACGGTAAAATTGCAAATTAAACTTAGAATGAGAGTTTTGCATGTCCTACTGAAGAAGTAAACATTAACTTTAGAGGCTATGGGTAATTAACGTCATTCTGAATGACGAGAAAAAATTATGCACTTAAACTAAATTAACCACACGAGAGCAGATGATTGCATCATAGACAGCGTTAAGACGAAACTAGTAAGAAATTATGATTGTAAAGACAGTACCTGCTACCAAGGGAGATTTTCACATCAAACTTAGTGAAAAATTTATTACAAAGATTGACTCATTAGCTTTGGATTGAGAACGGGAAAAAAACTCGTTTCTTTTGCTACAACTATTCAAGAAGAATTTATGTTGAATAACAATAATTGAGGACATTTGAATTACGCTTTAAAAGTCTAATAAATGAATCGTGCATTTGTTTGTCTGTGCACTATTGAACATCTTCAGTTCTGCTCCTTGAGACAGCAGATGTTACAAAGCAAGTGGAACAAATAGAAGAAGCTAAAAGATTCTTTGAAATCGGATTTCAAATTTCCTTTGAGAAATTTAACACCGTTATAAAACGTTCTTAAACTAAACAGAACAACAAAATATATAGTGTAGCCAGAATCAACGATTCAAAAATCTTCCTTTGTGATGAAACAGAAAATGGAAGTAAGAATAATACTCTGAAAAGCAACTATTTGACAAAAGAAAAAAGGCGTTTGAAGGTGATCACTCAATTTCTTCCATTAACAACAGCATGAAAATTCAGAGGACTAAAAATCACAGTGAAAAATAATAGGAAGAAGAAGTGCCCAAAAATGTAAGCAAAACAACTGACAAAACTCTAACAAGTACGCAAAAATAAAAATAGGGAATATCGTTAATGCAACATCCTAAAATAACAGCAACTTTGGACAGAACACTGATGTATTCACCCCAAAAAGGCCCGCTGAAGCTGCTCATCACTTCTTTAACCTCCTCTTCCGCGATGAGCATGTTCCCTCAATAGCGTAATACAGTGAATTAATAACCCTACTGCAGAAACCAGACAAAACCTACGAACGTTGGATCCGTTTGTTTTTTACAACTCGAAGCTAAAACTGTGATAAATACTTTCCATGAGACCACCAAAGATATACAAATGTTTATATTCTTCCAGGGACAAGCATCAACTAGTCAGGAAAATAAATTGTCTTCTCTACTTTTACGGATCCAGAACGTCTAGGGAGACTTCTGAGCGCATCATCACTGATACGCTGATAATATTGGTTGAGAAAATTTCATTCTTTTCGTGTTTCTTTGATCAAATAGCGTCATCCTCATAGTAATTTTTACACTGATTCTAAATCTGTTGATCAAATTTGTGTGGCCGGTACAGTTTTTGAGAAATAGGCTTTTAAAAACTTGAAAAATGTGTGTTTTTTGTATTTACTTGTAATTTGTAACAGCCTAAATTATAATATTACGGCAGTTTAAAAGACATTTTTGAATGATTTCCTTTTGTATTTGAGGCAAGAATGTTTCAACTTATTTGAAATTTTAGTGATTTTGGTAATTCAGAAATAGCAGTCGGACGAGTGACCCTTTGGCCTTCTAAACACCATGGAAACGGCGACATTGTTCGATTCTTTTAATCATTCTGTTCTTTGTTAACCAGCTTATTGAGTAGTATGGCTATTTAGGCTACCACAAAACAATGAAAAATACTAGTGGGTAAAACTGGTGCCTGATGGACGTTTCCTGTTGACAAATTCAGAAGAGTATCCAAAATTACAGGAGAACCAGCACTCAGAATCTATGAAACAAAGACTCTGTTGGCCAGTGTAATTTGTCATTCGTTCTTGAATCTGCTAATTTTTTTCGAAAACTTGATCAGAAAAGTTAAACAATATATTCTTAGCAATTTCAACATAATATTCATCGTATATGATGAACTGAAAAATGAATCTTCCTTCCTGCAGCGAGAGTTGCGGCAACTTGCGTTCATGTGAACATTGAAATTGGTTTAGGAGCGACGAAAACAATATTCTAGGATCCAGGGCTCAGCATCTGCATATTTGATTGCATTCTCTACAGGGAAGTCTCCCTCTTATTCATTTTAAAAAGCGAGGAGCGTTAACTGCTTCGCACAGCATATCTTTTGAGCATAATAATCCCAGCTCGTTTAATCCTCGCCACCAATGCTGAGAAGCGGAAGAAGATGCAGCGCTGAAGCGCATGAGCTGCGCACCGTCCAAACTTCTTTAAATTTCCCCGATGCCAAAATAGATTCCTTGGAAGTTTTAACCAAGAAACCGAATTCCACTTCCACCCAAACAAAGTTTAAACTGTTTCTGTAGAGGATTGTAAAAAAGAGCGGGAACTATTACATGGGAATAGGTGAAATTTCCTCAAAATTATTTTTTAGGTCTGAAAGTTTTGAAATTTCTTTCATTTATTAGTTCTTTACAAGGACAAAAGACGAGTAGCCATCTTCTCTCCTGAAGACCTTATCATACTTCTAGAGAGGGAAAATAAGATGCGTGTTTAAGTGGTTAATCCGCTCTTAATCCGTATTTTAGCATTGTGTCATAGAAAGCCTATTTATTAAGCGAATATGAGCTCATTTTAATTATGTGAAACTGCATACAACAACTCCTCGCATTATTTACGAACCTGCTTATTTTACGGTGTCTAACATTCAACAATTACTCATGAAGCATGTCGTGGAGAGAATGGGAAAAAGCATCCTATGATATAAGCATATAATTAGAACGGATCAAGTCTGGCGACGAAAAGAGTGAAAAATCCAAACAAAATATTTTATAATTGACTATTTCCCAAGTGGTTGGACTCTATACTTCATTGGCAGTGAGTTATAATAATGAATTTGCAAATACTCCAGAATACAAATGCTGTAATTGGCGTACCATGGGGCAAACATTGTATACGTATACACCACTTCCAATTGTTCACTCGAGTCATTAGCACAATTTTTTTAATACTGATATGGAATGTGAGGAAAAACAAAGAACATGACCAGTCCATTGACTGTAACTAGTGTACTCAACATTTTATGAATTACTCTTCAAAAGAGATATTGAAACACAGTTAATGATGGACATCAAAGCAGCATGTAAATGCTCCGCTGCTCGAGCTCCAGGCTGTGGCCGTGACCTGCTGTGACAGCTGAAAATTCCGCCATTAGAGCTCTTGGCATTTTATTGGTCTAATTTAGCGACCGAGGACAGCATGACACACACAAGTAGTCCCGTGGGAGCTTAAAACATCCGCGAGAATTTAACAAGTTTTAATTGAGAGCCGATGAAACTGCCATTGAACTCCTACGCATAAGTTGCATAGCGCCTGGAGGGTCTCGGCAAAGCTTGTTTACACAGAACACAAGTGCCCATCATTGCTCCAGTAACTCAATTTGCTTCCGTCAAGTACGTAGCGAGAACTTTACTTAGAGCAAACATTTACTTTGCGAAAGTAGGTTAACTTTAGCACAAATCACTCAAGAAACTTTTGAGTCTTCAGACCTGAAGCCAGCGTTCAATGGCGCCACTGGAAAGGGATAAAAATATTTTCTTGTGAGAATCGTCGATACATTCGTCAATTGTTTTTTTGCAATATGTTCCCCAGCATGTTGAATCAGAGCACATTAAGTGTCTAGCGTACGTTTTTTACGCTCAAAAATCTAAGTAAGTTCGTGGTCGTTCGAGGCTGTTATATGCATTTGGTTATAAAAATGCCAATGGAATTAAATGGCACGGTCATGAGTCTCATCATTATGCTGTCACATAACATGATGGGCCTTATTTTTTATTAAATTAGTAATGACCTCCCATTACATCTTCTTCAAATACAGAATATTTGAAAGCACGTGCAAACTCTTGTCATTTCCTACACACATATACAAAAATGTTTAAATAATTTATTTAGGTTAGGGTAACAAACCAAATAGTTACGACGGTATACCACATCCCATTGATTTTGTTTTCACAACGCACTAAAATTTATTTCTAGACTCTAATAACAAATCAACGAAGTGCAAATGAAGACATTTTGGAAGACTGAATGGAAATAAAGTAATGGCAAAGTATCTAGAACAGTGATTCCCAATCTTTTTTCTATCATTTCCCCCTTCAGCCACTTCAGCCATTCAGATTTTCCCCTTCATATGGACGAAGGAAAAAGTAGTCAAAACACAATGTGACTATTTACTAATTTATTTTTAAATGTACAGATATACTGATAAAAATAGGGACACACAGTAAAGCGGATCGTGAGCGGTTAGCAACAACAAACTGCATAGACGACACAACATGTGTTTCACCACTAATTAAGACGAACAGAGCTAAACTTTTGATTGAGCAAAGTAAATTTAAAAAATTAATTCTTTTTACAGTTTGTGCATCGAAAATTTTAAAAAATCGCCTTCTTCAGATGAGTTTGTATGTTTGAACTAGAAACCTGAGATGATTGAAAGTGAGACATGAATTTTATTTCCTTTTTTGGGACTGAAGGAGCTCGCATCCTCTCTTGTCCTACAAGTTGAGACTTTCTGTTGACAATATGAAAAAAACTATGCATACGACATAAAAAATCACATTAAAGAAATATTGTTGCTGGAATAAAAGCTGCATTTAGAATATTTACACGAACATGTGCAGATTGGACTGAAACATTCACGTCTTGTGAAAGTAATCTTTGTTTGTTTTTCTCTTTGCGTCAGCTTTCCCTCGTTCCTATCTCAAAAACTATTATTAACTTTATCCACACCTCAAAGAACTGCTGTCGAACCCTTACGTAAGCTGACCAATTTATCCCAGTTCTATTTCTGGTCGTTTAACCAGTCCAAATTAAATGCATATCCCATTCTTATGACTCATTTGCCAGCCTGGAGCCCGTGATAACTTAACAATCACAGTACAGGTAACTGGAGTGCATTCTTCTCATTTGCGTTGTTCTCCTTTTATCTGAGCAATCACCGCGCTAACTTAATGAATTCCAGAGTCATATTACTACTTGCAATCAACGACTGCAAGATTGAAGACGCTGCCTCTCTAGTCTATTCGGGGAGTGGAAGCTCTCGAAGTTCGGTGAATGGTTTCGTAATTTCACATTAAGGGGAATATTGGACGCGATGCAAAGTCGACCAGTGTATGGAGGTTGAGCGGAGTCAAGGCATGGATGAAACTCAGTCACAAATGAAGTTATACTTGTATGAAATCTGCGGCAGCCAAAATTATGTTCATCTAAAGCCTTAATGAAGACTTGTAGGGCTCTGCCTGACTTTGGACCACAGTAACATGAATGTCCGAGTACTCACAGCAATATTATGTATCAGGTTATTTGTAAGTTGGAGATAACAATGAAAATGAAATTTAGGAGATAGAAAGTGTGGTGGCTGTAAATCAATAGCATTCCTCATCAGCTCTCTAAAATCACCTGAAATTTACATCAGATCTTATGTACTAAAATGAACTCGTAAAGAGCATATTAAATATGAAGTATTAAGTATTAAACTTTAAGTTTTCAATGAGGTCTTCCCATCAAGAAATTTATCTCTAAGTTGTAAGAATTATTTTCCCTATAAATCTTGCGTTGAATTATCTTTGTTGTATTAAACTTGGCAGCAAAAATACTGGCACAATTGAAAGGCAACTGATATGGTATCAATAATTCCTACCATGTGTAAACTTTAGAAATTTGTTAAATCTTTCTCTGTCTATTTTAGCAATTTCTATATTTTCAAACTAGTTATGACCCTGAACTATGGCCAGCCTTGTAGTCTATTTTTAGATGTGTGAGAGAACTCTTCCTGTTATTACTTACTAAAAGCCAATAAGAAAGATAAAAATGTTCACACGCGACGAGAAAAAACAAGATCAAAAAAGCAATGCTAGAAAAGTAATTTATTTTATTTTTTAAACTTGGAGAGCTAGTGTAATTCTGTATGTACTTTTATTGTTAGAAGTACTGCAGCAACAAGCACAACTGCATTCACCAGCACTGTCATGAACCTGAGTATAGTAAAACACATATACGAAACATTAGCATCGAGAAAAATTTAGCAGCACTCTAACTTGGGAGGTGAGATTTGAATTAATGATCCCTTGAGTAACCGATAGCAAGCAAAAATACGAAAACCCTTCCATGGAATGTGCTCCGTATGATCCACAAATTTCAAGTAAAACACCACTTTGCAGTTGTGTCCCTATCCTTCATGCTTAACTGCATAATATACAGCATTGATTCATCTATCACTTTCGTGCTGCATAAGATGAATATATTTATTGGACTGAGTGCTGACATACAACTTTTTTCATAAACGATTGTGGGGCACGAGGATTTCTTTCGATTTCCAATTCCTTTTCTTGAGCATTTACACGTACAGAAAACTCCCGTTTACTATCTTACTAATGAGCGTAGATATCAATTAAATTTTCTGAATTATCATACATTTAAGAAAAACGTTCGTATATTAGAGTTCAACTCCAAATGACTGTCTCAGTGTGCACCACACATGCATATTAACATTATGAATTAAAAGATGCGTACGTGACACCTACAGAAGACGCAGTACAGACGTTTGCCGTGAGATTAACTAACAATTAACTTAAAAGAGAATGAATTGAGGTAGTTTTCGATATAAAAATGAGGGTAACTTTTTACTTATTTTAGGTTCCTATAAAGAAAAATACATTTACATGATAAACAATTATTTTTTAGGCGTACCGAAAAAATTTACTCAAACGTTTCGAACATTGATCAAATTTTTTAATTCCCAAATTTTTGTTCAATTTCCGCTGTATTACACTATACCATGAAGATACGTATTTGCTTCAATGAAATTTCTACGAGGTTTCTTAGTGTTCGAGTAAACATCGGTAAAAAAACACATAAACACAAGGTGTACCAGTTGGACATTTTATGATTCCCTTACGAAACACATGAAAATGTTCATTATCTGTATATGATGATGTCAAAAATTCGAAATCAGTAGAAAAACAAATGACTCTTGAATCCTACTCTAGTAAAAACTATAATATTAATTATTTTGTATCGTTTACAGCCCTAATCAAATGTTCCACAATGTACAAAATTATTGAATCCGCCTTCCTTCTCGTGTTGGCAGTCCCTGCAGTCACTACTGCAATCAAGGTTCATTCAGGCCATAGTTCTGATCGGGGGATTATTATCTGCTGGTCTTGTACTGGAATTGAGAAACCCGAGACTGTGGAAAATATGCAATGGTGGGACCAGGTATTCTATATAGCAAATCTCTTCGAAATTTAAGTCATATATCATGAATGATGTTAACTGATTTAGATTACACAGAACCTTTGCAAGCAAATTAAAACGATTGAATCTGGCAATGTTCGTTACAAGCATTTATTTTAATCTGAACTTTATTTTAACACGAATGACTTTTTGAGGGTTTTTGGCACATTTCTTTTTAAGTTTTGACTTCAGTGCTTTCAAATTTTGGTGATATGTCTCTGACACCTTATTCTCCATGATCGACCAGATGCCGTAATTGAAACGATTCAGGTCCTGCAATGAAGGAAGAAATTCTTCCTTCGGAATGAAGTGCTGAACATTGGATGCAAACCTTGTTTTGTGTTTTCTTAAGTCTGTGTGAGGGTGCCAAGTCTTCCTGAAACGACCACTAGCGTTTTTTAAAACGATTTTTAGGTCCACGGCACTAACAATTACGAGAATTTGCTTTTCTTGGCTAATTTGAATTCCTACTTCCACAAAAACGATCAAACTTGTTTTGGCTTAAGTGATCGTAGCCTCAAATATTACTGACGCCACTCCTTGTCTTCCAGGGACTATTCAAGTATCAATCTCATTAATCTCAGATAAAAATCGATGATCTTGTACGTTAAGTTTTAGCTGGACATCAAATCTCTTTTCTCTTTTTGTCACTGAACAAGATGTTCTGTGGCGAGCCTTCGCAGATATGAAAGAAAAATATTCCAGCTCCTGTAAGATGTTTGTCCATAGTTTTCTCCAATAATAGCTGTGTCTTTTGATCTTTGTAATGAGGGGTTTTCAAGTCTTTACGGAAAATGGTGGACATAGTTACTACGGATACATTACCTTCTTTTACTAGATTTTTGTGCGAGATTTTTGGGTCTCTTCTGAGAATTGATCTGGCCTTTTATCAATTGTGAGATTCTAGCAGTTCGATTACGACCTTGTTGAAATCTATTCCTTACTTTTCCGATCACTTTGGAGCGTTTCAACGCTCTCCTGACGAGCAATCAGTTAATTTACAAGGTTTTAATAACATCTGTTGAAGATTTGTGAACCTCTTGTAACTTTAAAATCGTTCGTTTTCGTTTAAATCTTATGCTATAATAATGAATGTTATTCGTGGAAAACATTTGATTTTGTCAATGCACAAAATTCTTTAATAAAATGAACATTAGTCTAAATAATTAATATTACCTATAAATATAATGACCACGTATGTCTTTTCGAAGTTTTTTGCAAACTGCCATTCATTCGACGCAGCCTTTTTTTCTTAATTTTTTTATTGCAACAGTTTGGTAATTTCATTTTGTCAGTTGGAATATTTAATAATGTTATTTGTGATCTTCTAAGAGCTGAATAAATTGGAACCTTATAAGAAGTTCACGCTGGAATGAAGATATTTTTTACCATCTCAGGTAGAAAATATATTTCTCTATATGCAAGATTATTTTAAATTTAACCCTTTAGCGACCTATTTTTTTCTAGTTTGTACGTTTAAGCTCACAAAGACCGTCTGTACACTGATGCAATGAAGCACGCTGAGAGCCAGGCAGCTAAAAGAACGACGCTGTAACATGCCGCCGAGTGCAAACCTAGTAGCAACCTCATATTGCTCACTATTTAATTATTAGAACAATTCTCCCCAAGACAGTAAAAGAGGACCGTATGGTCCTTTTCGTCGCTAAAGGGTTGAATCAGATATTAGTTTTTGTTCCATATATATTAGAGAAACTTTTCCAATACGTGTTGTTCATAAAATAAATGTTGTTTTTTGCTCACTATCTTTTCTGTAAATTCACCTAAGCTTTGGCAATTCACATGATTTGACATTTTTATTCAAATTAATTTTTTATCGTTTTTTAGCTCCTCGATCACAGTTCCAGTTCAACTGACTGAGTTGAAAAATTTTAATTTTATCGATACCTGTTTTTGCCCAGCAGAAACATCTTAAATCGTAGTAAAATCGTAAAAATCGTAATCGTAGTTAAATCGTAGTTTAAGGCGCTATACACATATATCGGATAGCAGGATACAAATTTGAAGTCATTGGAAGGTAAATTCACGCTTAATAAGGATTGAAAGTTGCCCGGCATTATTACGCCAAGAAAAAATAACCGACGAGTTGATACCGATGCTAAAAGAGACAAGCATTTTTTTCTTGAGTCTTGGAGCCCAAGGAAGCACTCAGTATGGAGCAGGAAAACAACAGCAAGACTCTTCATTCTTCTTAATTTTTCTGTATCTTCTTTTCTCATTTGCTTAATTTGTGACGTGTTAATGTGTCACTTTTTTACTTTGGTTACTGACCACCTACCTTTTTTTAGCTAGTGACTTGTTTAATGACGGTTTTTATCATAGTTAACACCTTTGCGATATCACACTCATATTCTATTTGCGAGAATGAGCCTCAAAATGAGACTTAATACTAAAAAAACTCAATGATTAACGGGACCCAGCGAAGTGTTCTGAGCTAGAGACTTTGACACCTCAAAATGCATGACAGCTTTGAGTGACAAGAGTGAGTGTGTGTGTGTCATGTATTCCGGAATTATTAAGCACCCAAAACTGCAGAATTCTTTTCAGCTTTTATCAGTAAAAAGAATTCTGATACAAAACTTCTTTGAATCCCAGAATCAAAATACACAACGGAGTAAAAAGGGACATCCTAGGTTAACTAAGTAAACAAAGTAAAATTACTTAGTTTCATCCCCGTTAAATGTACTCATCCAAAAACTTCATAGCATTCTAACTTGATTATGAGTTTTTGTTTATTTATTAGAAGGCTTCAGGTTAGAGATTCATTTTTCGGAAGGCGTTTTTTTATTTTATGGTCATTAAAGATTGAATATACGTATATATATATATATATATATATATATAGTTATATATATATAATTCTGGGGTATAAATTAGATTAAAGCGTCTTCTCGTATTTTCGAAGTTCTGTAAAATCTATGTTTATTACTTAATTTCTAAAGACAAAATGAGGGATTGTGTATTAATCGTACGATAATATTCTCTTCCGTTCCTCAAATATGGCAAACCTCAACTGAATGTGATTTTTGCCGGGGTAACGCCTTTTAATCTTATTGGTATATGCTGCATTTACTTATACCTTCTAGTTTCAAGTTTATTGTAGGCAAAAATAACCGACTCTTTGAAGATATCTGTTGGAGCATTTGCTTCCAACTTCTAAATCCCTTGAAAAAGTGTTCTAGCCGGATTCATAGTAATATGACTGAAAAGACAATGACAATAAGATGAAGAAGAGTAGCAGCTAAGCCGCATGAATAAAACATTTCAGTAATGTTGACAAAGAATCATGTCACATATTGGCAACCCTACGCCGAATCAGCCCGCAGCATCTATTTCAGCGGCCTTTGTGCTGATCTCACCGTATTGTTTAGGGACAAAGATGCCTTCTCCTGACCCAAACAATGCGAAGGAATTTAGCCTTTGAAAGAGATAATGGTGAATTTCTTCTTTGATATTGCAGTAGTTATATTTTGGAATAAGGAAGATTTGAGCATGCTAGAAGTACACCCGTAATGTACAAACATTTTCCCCACTAAAACTAGGTATTTTAGACAAATGTTGGATATAGAACTCCCTAGTACCATAAAGTACTAATTTTATATCTCTCGTGGGGATATATCTCTTGGAGACTGTGTGCGATTGCAGTACGTGTACGTGTCTGAAATGTCTGTGAGTGATTAAAGCACCTGTGTGTAATTGATGACTTTACTTTAGACGGCATGGGACTTGGGAGCAGCACAAGAATGGACCAAATGGCTTGCTCCTGTTGCTATATTTTATTATATTCTATTCTAACAAAGATTGAAACAATTGCATTTAAAATGAATTCACTGTTCGATATCGCAAAAATCAAGGGTTCTTTTGACTTCTTTTTCCAACTAATCTACTTTGATGCTAAACCAAAGTTTTTTTTTCTGGCGCACAGGGACTTATTTGACCACCACAAGTTTTGTTCTACGATAAAGGCTGCAGTTGTGGATCAAACATATCGTGATTTCAACATTTCTTTTAACAACGACTACTTGATTACAACAACAAAAAATACCAAGTAGCTCAGATTAAAATATGCTCTTGAAGACCAATCAGCCTGATTAATGATAATAAGACCATTGAAACGCATGTTCTTGGTCGGAACTGTAAAAAGAAGTTAGTGTGATTACATTTTTTCCCCAGCCGTTCTGTATGGTGTCGAAATTTTAGGACATAACTCTTTAAAAGTGAAATAATGAACTATCTGTTCCTGTCCCACTAAAAAAGTATGGTACTTGTTTCCAGTTTCATAATTTTCTGCACCAGCAGCAAGCTAGGCTTCTTGTTCTAAAGTCCTAGGTGGTTTCATGATCAAATAGTGGACTGAGGTAAAAAATATAAATTGAATTGCTTGAATCAACTGCCAGAGCTATTATTTACACTCTTTTTACTCACCATACATGGCGGTTTCATTCAGAAACTCTTTGATTCTTTTCTTTTAATTAAACTAAAAACAAGCGCTAAAACAAGCATTAATGAGAAACAGTAAAAGTGCGTGTGCAAGGTCATGTGAAAATCAACAGCCATTTGATTTTTATTTTTTTAAAGTTAAAGCGAAATTTTTGAGTATGCGAAAAGTACTCATTATCGAAAAAATTAATCTGAAAGTAAGAGTTAGAACCACAAAATGCATGTACTTAACTCAAACTTACGTACATACAGTATCGGCCTTAGTAAATTTCTCTACGGAAAAAACCTAAATAAATATATATTTGTTTTCTTGTGAAAGATATATCCAGTGATCCAGTTTGATCTTTGTGAGCTTTGCGATTAAAATGAAAAATTCTCACTGCTTTAAGGGGTAGAAGACTTCAGTTTTTATGTTTATTATTGATATGAAAGCAAATAAAAATCGTATACTATACTGTACCTGTATGCAACAAATCTCCCCTCGTTCCTTGAGAAGTTCAATAATACAACAGAGTACCATATTCTCAATGAAGTGATGAACAAGAAATTAAACCACAGAGTAAATTCTTGTTTACAAGATGTTCTTTAGGAACTCCTTTGAAATCTTGAAAGAAAATCTAGCAGAGAAGTCTGAGATCGAGACTAAGACAGCAGCACCATTAGTATTCAAGACTGGCAGAGGGCAATAATAGGAAGTTATAATACCTTGTAAGTGATTAATCCAGGGGCGACTGACTACTGCATTGTGACATAATATGTGATTTAACTCTGAGGGGATGAATATTACATGAGAATATTTTGTGACCTAATCCTGATGTGGTGAATATAACATCAGAATATTAAAGGACTTAACTCTGAGGTGGTGGTACCCCTATTCCCCTCTGCAAGTGCTGGAATGATGAGTGATTAAAAGCTAGCTTTTATACAACTAACACTGAATTTTTTGTGAAGTTTACAGCACATGAATTTCCCTACAACTAGAGGGAGCAATCTAGACGAGTCATTTACTTTTCCAGTCTGCACTGAATACTGAGAGGTAATCTGGGGCATGCAAGCAGAAAAATACGTACGACACAAAACCTGGGAGATTTGAACTAGATCCAGCAGTTTTAAAAGTGTTGCAGCATGCGACAACTGCGACCAAATGGTCTATTTTGCAGAAAATTTTAGGTGAAAAAGAAAAAGACGAGTACACGATGGATTGCCTCGTCTTTCACGATGGATTGCCACGATGGATTGCTGA
>VCRD01007928.1:0-11200 GCA_006783055.1 Trinorchestia longiramus
TCCGGAATCCGGAACTTGAGGTGACGGATATTGCCCCCCGCTGCCCTACGAAAAAAATTAAATTAATATGAATCATAATAGTTGCGTGTATAAACATGCATGGAATACGAATATGTAGTAAATGCAAAGATATAACGAAAAATTGCGAATAACTCCAAAGTTCATAGCATGACATACGAAAAATAAATGGAAATTGTAATTTTCATGTACGATAACAATTTACAAGAACAGTCGTTCTTAGGTCAGTGAAGGTGTCTTATTGTCTGCTTAGGGAGTCTAAGTCTCACGCTTCCTGAACGCTGTTGGATTAATGTTTTACAGAACAAGTATTAATAATAGGAAACAGTTATCAAGCAGAGTTAAAGGTAACTGCGCGCTATATTTCTATTGAAACAATGCAATGGAACATGAACAAAATTCTAAAGACAAATTTAGAATAATCGAAGTTACACATTCAAATTCACTACCATTACGTATGAGAATATTTCGTTTCTGTTAAAATGACTTGGACAGTAAATATGTTCATAATAGGCACACACATTGGTTTGCAGACTACTGGAACATAATATAGCAGTCTTTAATATTGAGTGCCTCGTAATAAAATGTATGCATTTCAACAACATTTTCGAAATATCCTCTTCACATATGAAGTTCACGAATGACAATAGCGTTTCTGAACAAAGGAGATTACGCTCATAATTCCCTTAGAAATACAGGGTGTCCCTAAAGAACGAAGACAAAAGGTCAGTCAGCATTGTAAGATAGACCCTGCGAACAGCCTTATTCAAGCCCTTGAAACAAATGCACTAATATCTAAAATATTTCTTACATAAAACCCTAGTGACAACAATGTCTTGCCAGAATACACCAGGATATTGTGGGCGTTCATACACTTAATAGAGGCACCCGTCATACTGAAATATGAGTGAGTAGTTCTAAATTAGACCAGAACACCAACAATACATTAAAGTACCGCAACCTCGTGATAATCAAACACGAAATTCCCGCAGCGGTCAAGAAAATCGCTTACATCACAGATAAAGTCACGTCCAATAAGTGGAAATTATGATGAACAAGTACAGGGTTCAGCAACACAATTGCCTTTTTGCAAAGCAAAATGTTTTTAAAAAAGGAAGTTATGTTGCCGCACCCTGCACGTAGATGACATCACTGTTGATTTCATTACAACGCTTATTTCAGTTCTTATAAGGAATATTCGCAGCAACAGTTGACCGATGACACTTCGCTCCTACAACTATAGATCAAAAAGAACTTTATAAATGTTAACACTTTAAGGCCAAAATTTTTATGACTAGAGAAATATCATTCGTATATATATATATATACGTACATACGGATTTAGATCGCAGAATCTAGCATTTGTACTGCCCTTCGAGTTATCTTTGAAGTCTAAATCAAGCAAAGAATGAAGTCGAATGCACATGGTTTCTCCGGCTTCTCACTCATAACAATATTTCATGTTATTCAAAGATAAAACTCTCGAAGCAAAGACTACAATGATTCCTCACCAAAAAACGGCACCAGCAAAACATGTTGCTCATCTGTATTATGTGCGAAGCAGAAAAGCAGTATGGCCTAAACAACTTATTATATTCCAGGTATATCTACACATACACTTTGCTAAATGAATGGAATAACTTACATAATTCACATTAAATAATCTCGAAACAAGATAAAAATGATGCCGCAAAATACTGAGAGCTGAACGTCAAAAATATGCAAATTTAGTCCTAATGGCGTCTCATAACAAAATTATTTCCTGCTTTCGCTTACCTGAATTGTTTCTGCAAACAGCGTGTCTGCAACACTAGCAATTTAGTTAGCAAACGAGAGCGAACTGTATTGAAGGTACTCGTTGAACGGAAAAACAGTTAATCTTACATCGAATCTGCATTTGATTAAGATTTTAAGCATCGCGTATGCTGTGAACGACGTCGGGGAACACCTGAACTAAACAGAAAATAATTTCATGACGTCGGCAGATGACGTATCACAGATACTCGTGCAGGACATCGGTTGCACGGCGCGCCGGCCATCACGGCAAAGAAAAGCCTACCTAATCCCCTACAGCAGATCTCCCTTACGACAGGCCGGTATTACGTACAAACAGAATTACGGTAAGCTTACATATAAAAAACGGCAGTAAAACCATAATATCAACGAGAATAGAGGAGATTTAGGTGAACAAGCCAGAAGTGGCTACCTAAAAACGCAACTATTAAAGCATACACATACATATTAACACAAAAAATACGCTCAACCAAATTTATGAACACAATAACTAATAAGTAAACTGAATAATTTATGCAAACTCCATGCCATCTGCTTCCTCAGCCAACAAATATCTGGGTAGCGTCTACACATGCACAACACGTGCAGCTGTACAGGATGTCTCAGACACATCTTACTCTCACTTTTGAATATAAATTAATCGTTTAATATGAAGCCCGCTTCAGATCACTTTTTCAGTCAACGCGGCAAATAGTTTAAATAGTTTGATAAAAGATTTTACCGACATGGTTCGTCCTTATGAGTTACCGAGACATGCGCATCGTGGAGAATGCATTTCGTGTATCAGCAGGTTACGAGAGATCGCCTCGATTTTGGCGGGTGTTTACTAGATTATAGATTGCACCTTGATAATCACACAAGAAAGTTTTCATTCTAAAAAAAAAGCAAACAGAGTAAGATAGAGGAGGTTACCTGACCGAAAATAACCATGCAGGAGTTGCAAGTCGTTCACCAACATATGCTACCATCTTTTTTCAAGAAGTCATCGAATTCAAGGAAAACACGGGTAACTTTTGAGATCCGTGTAGCGTTATCTTTTTAGATGAAGCTACACGAATCGTAAGAGGCAGCACAGAAAATTTCGACAAACTGATACGATTCTGAATTACAATACACATTCATTCAAAAAAATACTCGTTCTGGATATAAACGTCATTAAATGGTTTCTTTCAGCACACGTGTTTTGGACATATAGATAGCGGCAACATAATTTCCCTTTTTCAAAGAAAGTCCCTACAAAAATACGGAAGTTCTGTTGCCGCACCCTGCAGAATATGGCGCCTAGTGGCACCAACATCCGTAACTGGTATCCCAGATACAGCAAGACAGATCTACAGACCTCGCACAAAACGACATGAACACCTGACAGACAATTCAATTTAATAATGAAATTTTGTGGCCCATTCGCTTTGAAAACTGCTGTACTTTTACAAACAAAAATCTGTATGCAATCTATAACACCTATCATCCGAATAGTTTCGAAAAGAATGTACCAGTCAATTACTTCAGCAATAACAAAGGGGAAATCTGTTTCCCAATCCCAACCACTTTTGTAAATTTTTAGCATGCTGTGACCAGGCGATTGGACTGACCAGAAAAAAGAACAAATATTTAACTTTAACGGCTGGAACAAATATTATAACACATTTTCAGTAGAGTTTGAAGATTAGCAAATACATTATCTAGCAATGTAGTCTGAATTCAGGCACAGTATGCTTTAGTCGATACATAATGACTTCATTATTGAACGTGACTAGATGTTTCAGCTCTACTCTATCTGGAAATCGAGAAAAATAATATGCATAGCTGAATACCATAAAGAAGTAAATTAAGACTGAACCAAACTGCTTGTACCTTTCCTCACATTCCATCCCAATCAGTTTACCCTCACATCTAACTCCTGGAAGCATGACATCTGAATCACAGGCGCGAGGGATGATCCCAATACATGCAAAGAAAGTCACTATTTATCAGATAAAATTCTGCCACGCAATCGTAGAAATTTCGTGATCATTACACTCTCTCAGGGCGTTGATTTTTGAGCAGGAGGTATCTAACTGGCAAATTTTTTAAAAATGCGACTTGAAACCTCGTCAAGTGCAACATCACACGGTATTGTTTAGGTGAGCATCCAGTTCTAATGACCCTTCAGTTCTCGGTTATTTGCATCCGTTATAACATTGAGCACTAAATCAATTAACTTTAATAGGCACCCACTATTCCTCCTCGCAGTCCATATCTTACTGCATTGGACAGAAGCAGTCACTGTAGCGCACGATACTTTAGAAAATTAAGCTCTTTTCATCAAAATGGTTCACAAATTGAGCAACGACGATTTACTTTTGAAGGCTTAATATGCCACACATTTTGACTCAAACTATCGCAAAATGTATGAAAGAATAAATGTAGATCTAGTGAATTGTTCTCCCAAACGTACAAATGGTCGACGCATAGGTGTACCAGGTGCAACCATGCATGGATGCTTAGATAAGTGTAATATTTACAAGGTGTTCAGATTATTGAGTCACAGCAAATGGAACATTCACACCTTCAAAGCACTCAACAACAAACGCAGCATGTGAGAGCTGATATACCAAATAAGCTTTCCGAAATTAATGGTACGTTCTGTTTAAACGACTTGGCCACCTCGAATATATTTGGCATACTTGGTTTTTATCCGTTATGGAATTACACTGACAGGAGATGGTTTAACATTAACGTAGTCTTTCCCTGAATCGCTAGGGAAGACCAGGATCATTTTGCGAACACATCTAGGAAAACTAGTTTGTTTCTGCAGCATTTACGAGTCTCTCAGGTAGTACTAAAGCAAGCCCTTAAATCGCTTGGCTTACAAAATCCATTGGAAATCCTCCATTTAGAGGACGGTATCCTGTATACGAGCATTAGCACTTCACAAACGCAAAACCAAGTCCAAAATTGTCCAGACCACACTTTCACAGCTACAGCTCCCACTAATAAAATACAAAGAAATTCTGATACGAAAATCAATATCTAGTTTACCCTGCAGTCTGATTGCTTTGGACCTATCGAAGACACGTTACATCTACGAGAAAACAACGACGCACAGGAATATAATTTCTCTGTGCGCCGTGATGTCAATTATATATGTACAGAGCAACGAATTTCCCTCCAATTCATTGCCTTCCAGAGCACGAAAAAAATGTCAGAGTGTTATTCCGTAACCCAAAGCAAAAACAAGAGTACACGCGCATCGATATCGCATGCTACTAAAAATCCACTGCACAATATTTACATGACGTCAGTAATACATTTCCCTCATTCAGAAAGTCGAGTAACGTCGATGTGCTACATCATACATGAGTTTGAGAATATAACTCGCAAGTTACAGCACAAAATCCTTACTTCTACAAATTGACCAGCATATTTACAATAACCTGACTTGTTCGTTATCAACAACAGAAGTGCCCAAGCAAAATTGTGCTTTATTTATAGCATTTTTAAGAGGGAATTCATCAGATTCCCTTAACCAATAGTAAACGAATGCAAGGGAGACGGGAAAAAATTCGGTTTCAATAAAAAACGAAGAAAAATTGAGAAGCCAACAGGGACTGCACCATATTCTGTACTAAAATACGAATATATTTATAAATTTTGAATACTCATGATACTTAAGTAGAACTATGAATATCGTGTGTAACCTAGAATTTAGTACTACAGAAATATGAATATTTCCATCATATGTGAACAAAAACAAACAGCTTCTCACCAAAAAACTTCACAAATATCCTTTTTTGTGCGGGGTAAAGAAAATATCTCCCGAGACGGACGTCGTCGGCTGTGCTTATTTCAGTGTAAGTTGCACCGTCGGATGCTAAGCAGCCTAGTTCATGAAGACGGTATCCAATATACGGGCAGACAGTCCACTACAGCTTAGTATCATCAATTCGCTTAGTGATAACTAGTCAATTTATAATTACGTGTGATGAAGTAACCGTCTCAAATGAGCTTTAAGTCAGTAGTTATTTAAACAAGGAACTATTAAATTACATACAAAAGTGCGCGGACAGCACAGAATATTGCTGGTTAACTGGACACGGCAACGTCAGGTACGGTGGGAAACGACGAGAACAGGAAAATTCATCAGGATGCACCACCAAAGGCATAACTGAACTCCCTAAAATGTGTTCAATGTCTGAACAAAGGTCATTCTCTAAAGAAACTTTTTGTTCTAGCATTTTCAGGAAGTGGAAACTGAAATAAAGCATAATCATTTCCAAATAGAAAAGTCTGGTAAATGTAGTTTTCCAACACGGCAAATATTCATGAGCACATATATAGAATTATTTTCATTATCTACAAGAGTTATGATATGCTGTCACCTAAACCACCTTAACACGTCAGGCCTGTAACTTCATCGTACACACATACACACACCTGCCTAGTTCACTACTATCGTTCGCATTGAAATGTACAAGTGAGAAAGAAGTCGAGTTTGACAACCAATGCCACGTTCAGTTACACCTGCACAGGTACGGGGCCTGCACAGGTACGGGGCCCGCACAGGTACGATGCCTGCACAGGTACGGGGCCTGCACAGGTACGGGGCCTGCACAGGTACGATGCCTGTACAGTGTGTCCGCTAAATAATGTTCTCCAGTATTCTTAGAGACATCTACACTGATGTGCACCTATTCATTTGAAAAAGTACTGAGAATAAATGCAATGAAGAAGATAAAATTAAATTCATGACATCAAGACGCGATAAAAGTTTAAAAGACAATTGAAACAACAATAAATGAAATGCAAAACGTTTTCCTACAGACGACTGTTATGTATTGAAGGCTCGGATGCCTGAAGAAAGTAACTTCAAGTTATGAACTATTCTGATATGATGAAAAAAGACCCGGTCGTAAATAACTCTCATTCATGCAAAAATGTATCAACTAGTCGAATAGTTACGTCGATGACAAGTCAATAATTGATTTGCAAATGCTCAGGGAATAGAAAAATATTTAATTAGTTTGGCTCATCGAAATTATTTTATCTGTAAGAGCAGTGAAAGATTCGTTCACTAATTTCGGCATTGAAACAGCCGTCACCGACCGCCGAACACAACTCTGTAGCAGGGCAACCACAGAAGAGATGACCACCAAAACAGTGGCGTCCAAATATACAATTTATGCGCAGCAAACGCGAATCGTTAAATAGTACAAAAGTGCTCTAAAAATAGGCAATATGTATTGGTCTACGATGTACACGCTGTCACTCAGGTGTATCACATCAAGTAAAGCACGTACATAAGTGCGTACAACCACCACACCTGGTATAACTACTTCACTATCCGTCTTGCCAGTACTACCCGCTGCTACTCCTACTAGTGGAAGAGCTGGTAGAGTGCAATAGTAGAAGTAGCAGGTCACTGTATGTACACCCCCATTATAATTACAGCCACACACGCGTAGCTTACTACGCGTCACCACAACACGACTAGGCTGTGGCAGTACAATGAACATCCCTGGTACTTTGCATACTACTGCTAGTTTTACTACTACTACAGCTGCTGCTGCTACCGCTGCCAGGACTGGTGGTCATGAGCCCCTTCCAGTGGTGGTTAGAGGAGCTGTGGGACATCTTGTTGAGGCTGTTAGTGGAGAAGGGTCTGATGAACATGGACGAGTGGACTTGGCTGCTCCAATCGTTGGTTTGGAGAGGAGTGTTGTACTGCCGTTGACAGGTCTTGTTGTACACGGGCAGCAGCTCGTTCGCTTCACTAGACATCGCCTGAACAAATACAGGAATCTCGTTTCAATCAAGAAGACGGCAAGGAAAAATTAGAGCTAAGCATTCTCTCAGAAGATGTGGAGAACAGTGAAATGGCAGCCAATTTAGCTGTTCCCATAGGTCGTTGAAACGACACGCCGACCACTCACATGATAAATTAACTAAAAGAAAAGCTAAATAATTCCAACACTAAACAGTACTAAAATGAACATCAGAGAGCTGTATATAATGTTGTAGGTACCCCCACAACACCTAGTTTAGAAAGGAGGCAGTTATGAGCAGTGTATCATACCTACCTAGGCCTCCGAGGAGATTCACGAATACTTCAAATCCAGATTTTAAATGAAAATTTTTCAAGTTTTTAATCAAGTTAAACAAAAATCGGTAGCACTGCATCGTATCAACTAAGATTTTTGCTTTATGCAACAGAAAAATAAAAAAATACGTTATATCAATACATGTCGTTGAACATTTCTGTTATATTTTTCACGGACATTCTACATTGACGTTTATTTTGTAGTCGGACACCCACATTGCGGTAGAGACACAGTGGTCGTATCCTAGATACAAAATATCAGACAAATCAACCCAAGACATGAAAGTGGACACCCACCTTGAGGTAGAGACACAGTGGTCGTATCCTAGATACAAAATATCAGACAAATCAACCCGAGACATGAAAGTGGACACCCACCTTGAGGTAGATCATGGCATCAGTGCCGTAGCCATCAGCACTGCTGAGAGTGAGATCCCCTTGAAAATATCTGGCGTAGAGCCTGGAGAGGGGGAGACCGTAGCCATAACCTGCCAAGGGAGGCGTGTTGTCCCCAGCTACTTGCGACACTTGAGGGGCTGTTGAGAACATGTAGTTGAAGAGCAAGTCCATCTGGCTGCGGGGAATGCCACCTCCTTGGTCCGACAGCTGAATTACACGGTCAACGTAATGACATTAATATTTTGATTCCTGGTGGGCTACTTGGAATGTGTCATGTTATATTCAAGCTGGCACGTATTTTATGGGGTATTTAAGCGAATATAACAGCATTCAGTAATTCCTTGACCATGATATTCCACGAAGCGTGTATTGAGATTAGGTTATATCAGTATTAAATGACTCACAGATCAGAATATCCGTTAATTACATTTAGCAGGGATTTCCATTTGAAACTTTGAAATGTTACTAGATCAGAATTTCCCATACAGGCAAATGCATGTAGTTGAAATTCTCTGAAGCCTGCCTTGGACCCCCACCTTGATACACAGATCCTCTTTGCCCTTGATGAGCAGCACCTGCACAGGGGGTAGGTCCCCGTCTGCATCATGGTGCTCAACCACAGCCCGCATTGCGTTCTTGAACAGCTCGAACAGGATGTGGTACAGGTGTGAGGGCACGTAGGGTACAGTGAGAGAACCTTCTCGACCTGCAGAAATGGTACTCGTGTCAAGGTACAGGCATGACGGTACACTAGGGGCTGTAAGAGATACATGTTGACCTGCAAACGCTGACCTGGGAGTATGAGACACTTACAAGATTGGTCATAGCATCTTGTCTTCTTGATCAGTGAACTTCGTTAGATCAGGATCAGCGGAGGCATGTGGTAAATAGGATACCTCGCGGAGGACTCGCTCAATTTCAAACAAGGATTTAAATGGACACTAAGAGGCAGACACAATCGCAGAAGAGGAAGTCGAAGATGAAGACCCACATTACGATAGTTCGGAGTGTGCAAGGAAGAATACGAACTCTCGAAAGAAGTGTGGCCAAAAAATTTACGAATAAGTAAAAGGGAGTTAGAACAACAAAGAGTTATGTTAGCATGAACTTTTTGACTAGTCTGCTCAAGTCCAGTACGTAAAAAAATGACTCCGGTCATGTATAGGTCATGTGTGCTTTGACTCATACAGGGCATTTCCCCATTTCTACTTAAACGTCCGCGATCCTAAGTACACAATTTACGAATGAACTACACTGGATTGAATGCATTAAAGTTGCTGGAACTCCGAAGGCACACTTTACAGCGTGAAAAGGTATAAGAATACACACAGAGTCGAATAAAGACACCCACACAGCCACTCTAAGAAGACAGCAACCACCACAGCGGCATGATGCTACACGCCATGAAAATGTGCATCACATTTATACCGTACAAACACGATGCAACACTTGGGGACGTGGTTACAGTGCAACACGCCTGCCCACACGCCTGTTTACTTGAGCTGCGTGTAGTGTGTAGCTCAACGCCCAGGATTTCATGATGCCGGGCGCTTCGAAGGAAAAAGCAACGGGCGCCCTGAAGGAAAAAGTAACGGGCGCCCTGAAGGAAAAAGCAACGGGCGCTTCAAAGGAAAAAGCAACGGGCGCCCTGAAGGATTAACAGGCTCTCTGAAAGAATAATTAACAAAGCGAGCGCTGCATAGACACCGAATTCACGAGCAGATAAACAGTGAGGTTTAACAAAGACGAACAAGATAATTAACAAGCAACAAAGACAATGGTAATGACGAGAAGGGTAGCAAGATGCAGGCGAACATTTAGGCAATGTTATTTAATGCACATTCTAGATTATACACAGGTAAGGAATATTGGAAAAAGAGAAGTGCGAGGAACATAAATAGGAAAGTACTATAGTGAAGCAACTAACGAACACGCTTCTGCAGAAGCAGCCTTCCTCCACGTTTGAATGAGCAGTAGCGGGGAAAGATGAAATACCGCAATCCTAACCATGCTAGTTCCTTCCGCTGTTGCCACAACGTATTCTGTGTACTGAGAGACACGGTCATTTCTACCTTCTCTTTCTGCAGACCCACATTACCTGAACCAATCAAAGAGATTTTGGAGGCACGCATTGCAATATTTACTTCCCTGAGCTCGTATCCTGGATACCGTACATCCCCCACAGCTGTACCCTGACAACAATCACGTACACGTACTGCTGCTGTGAGAGTCCAGTCGAGTCTATTTTATTCAGTTTTCATGAAGTTCAGTGAGAAAGAAGCTACTGCTTAGAACATTAATTTTTCTCATCCTATCGCTTTCTGTGCAGCCCTACTGTGCATTAGCCTCGGTATGGCAACTGAACTTGAATGGCAACAACAAGAAAGAATTTACCAAGTTTGTTATATCGATGGCATAAACTCTGTTCTGAAGGAATTTTTTACAAGAGCCTTTCCCATAGATAAATTACGAAAGAAGACGGGAATAGAAGAGAGCATTTAAAAAGCATTCCCTTAAAATGAAACGAGGCTACCTCAACGAAAAGAAGTAAATAAGCTTACCATTTCTCTGAAATAAATGCCTCATTAGATTATTCAAGCAAATATCGCAATCTTTTAAGGATCACAATTCAGATTAAAAACTTAAGAGTCGTAGAAATTCCCCGAAAAGCGCTAAGTCCCATAAAATATCCTAACAGAGTTTCCTGGTCGGGGTTCCAAGCAAGGGTGAGGGAAGTAAATCTCAATGAACTGAACACTGCACGAAGTAGCACAGAAGTGCTGGCAACAGACCATGCAGCTGCGCGTGGACGCAGAAGTAAATGAATAAATAAATCGATGAAACTATGAAGGAAGCAATGATAGCAAATGAAACAAGCAAGAGCGACCACGACACAACATGCTGCTGGGT
>VCRD01007930.1:5225-19317 GCA_006783055.1 Trinorchestia longiramus
TATATATATATATATATGTATACATAAGAGACTGATTCAAAAGAACCGTAGGAAGATAAAAATAATATATTAAACGTAGACAACACTCACCTGTTCTGTAACACACAAGCCTGGTGAGGTTTATATTTGTCAGATGTTGTTCCCTGTCAGAGACACGACTTTTTGTCTCCTAGTTAATAGCAAAGATTCAGACTAGAGACACCTTCATGGGTGACGTGGCTCTTTTGGTCAAGTCAGGTATGTCATTGACCGTGTCTGTCTTCATAAGTGAGGTAAGGAAATCAAGTAAGAAACAGTGTAGGTGATCAAGCTAGCTGGGTATCTCAAGTTTCAAGTGTCTTAGTCACAAGAGAATGAACAAAAACTAGGGTTGTGAATTTTATGAGCTCTACAGGACACGGCTATAACTCTCAAAATGACAAGGGCAAATTGACAGGAGATACAGCGACTGTCTTCCGAAGCAGGAGTTGCGATGCAGCGATCGCACATTAAACGTCAGGGTTCTAAGAGAATGGAGTTACGGCTTAATTATATACCAAATTTAGAATGCATTTCTTGCATTCAAATCTCCGAATATCCAAAGTCTAAGAATTGTTAAATATTTTAGTTACTGTTAGTTCACTTTTACATTTAACGTACAAGTTACATAAGGTCGTCATATGAATGAATAAAACTATGAGAAAAATCCATGTTAGTGAAACAAGCTTCATTAATAAATCAGGACAGCCCTAATAAATTGACAATCATATTTGTATACTTCCTGTAGTATACATTGTCATGCATTGCTGTAGTGCTGTACAATAAAACATGGCAACAGAAATGAGCAGTTTTATCTATTCTTGAGTTGCTACCTAAGTCCCATGCCGTACTGTATGTAGCACTCACGCAGCTTTCTCTTTTATAAAAGGTTTAATCTAAAATCGTATAAATCGTAAAGATTATGCCGAGGAGTTCGGTAACTAAAGCTTTTTTCAGACCAAAAATTATGTGAGTGCCTAACCAAACCTTCATTTAATTCATGAAATATATAACATTTGAGAAAAAAATGATTTTTTTAAATGCTTGAACAGTCATCAGGATACCCAGGTCAATGCTACAACACACTTCAAATCCAAGCTTGTCCAGAATGCTTCTATATTCAGAGATGTTTCTCAACTCGCATCTAATCTAATGCTAAGAATGACCGTCGTGTGTTTATATTTTTATTTATATATTTATTTATATATTTATTTATTTATTTATTTATTTATTTATTCATATATATGTTTCGTGTCACTGTCAAAAAATTAGAGAGGTCCAGTGCCTTATATACTCGAGTCCGTATCGTGGATACCGAGTTGGGCGGGGTATTGCCCTATGATTCGGGTACATTGTACCCGAATATGGCACGAATTGCAGAGTCAATTGCAGCAGTAGAAAACTGTCTTAGTTTTCACTACGAATGTTGTCATTAAAGAAATACTCAATTAAAATGTTTGTCCTTTGCAAATATATATAACTAAATATAATGCATTGCATTGTTATATGTGATTTTATTTAATATTTTTCAAACAGTATTTGCCATCATTTTTCACGGCACGGGTATTATCACAAAATCTCTGCCGTCATTTTTGAAGGCTGGGTACACTAGTCCTAAATAATTTCAGACCAAAGAATTATGGGACAAATTCTTAGCTTCAAGCCTGTTAAAGGTTGAAATGAAATGACTTCTAAAATATTTTTAAAATCCAGTCTACCAGCGTAAATAAAGACAAACGTCAGCAGAGCTACTTATGAGAGCACGTACCATGTTGCAGAAGACGAGTTCTGCGCCGGTTTTCACAACTAAAATTCCACAAAAATCACGAAGGTTCAACAGCATGCTTTTTTTGTCTTTTCAGACCTGTAACTAGGACACAATGAATTAGGGATGCCTAGCATCCAGCACAGAAGTGAACCCGTAACAGAATAACGAACCCGTAACTTGGATACGGAGATTCTGTGAACGTTTATCACACAGAAATTCATTTTGTTAGAATTTCTATTCGAACCAAAACAAGTATATAGTTCTGGTTTCTGAGAAATCAGCACTGTACAATGACAATAACTATAATATTCAATTTTTGGATGATCGACATAATTAGTTGGTCCTAATAAATGAAAAGTTCGTTCTCCAAGAAATATAGCAATACAGTACTTGCACTAGAAGTTCCCGTGGAAATTGCACGGTTTAGATTTGACTAATTTGAAATTATTATAAAAACGAATATATTAAAGACTTACGACAAACTATTGTGTTTTAAATGAATTTTTTTCACGAATATATACAGAACTTCCATTCTGTATCTTATCTACCGATAACATGGCCCAAATAGTACCCGTTTGAATTCCTTGGTTTAAAAGTGATCAAATTAATAGTACACAGTTTGTTGCTTGCTAGGTCCGCCTCTCTGTCACGCTCATAAGGATTAAGATGGGAAAAAATTCGGCATGTATTGTAAGCATTGTATTGTGGATACCAAAGGCACATCCTTCAATGTGGGAGCTCCTTCGCAAAGCCCGCGTCCACTGGCAAATCGAACGAAAAAATCCAGTAAAAACACGTGAATTTTCACATGTCGGTCTACTAGTCTATGAAATAAACTACAATTTTCAGTTTTACCCGCGATACTATCAGAATCTGAATATTTTTCATGTATACAAAACTTCCATTCTGTATCTTATCTATCGATAACATGGCCGTGTGAGAGAAGAAAGCTAATAACAGAAAAAATTGAGTATTTTATAGTGATCCGGGGCCTTTAGTATCCACAACACAATGCTTGTAATACATGCATACCCGTTCTGATTTCAGTTCAATAATTTTTCTTCAGTAATAGATAGGAAGTAATGGGACGGACACACACAGAGAGACAGAGAGAGAGATGGAGATACACTGTCTATTATACCGCATGTCCCACAAAAACCCGAACCGAGTATTTATTTTCCCGTATCAGTAATACCATCATTCGACTTATTGTATGCTCTTTTCTATAGATTAATTTTGATGGATAATTTTGCTTGAAATTAAATGCTTATGGTATTCTTATGATGGTATTACTGATACGGGACATACGGGTTCGGGTTTTTGTGGGACATACTGTATATGTAGATCCTATCGTCCACTGGTCTGAAATGACCCATATTTACATTCGTTATTAACTCTATTATAATAACCGTTATTTATTTATGTACACCCATATGTGTGTTTGGTATCACGCACTACACGAAAGGTAGGAGAAAATTTACCTTTTGAAATGTAGGGTCCTAAAAAGGTAATCATTTCCCGGATATTTGCATATCAAAAATACCAATTTTCAGAACATTTCATTTTAAATATTTTCTGTGTCTGTATTTTAAGCATTGTATCGTGGATACCAAGGGGGCTGGATCATATAAAATACGTGAATTTTTCGTTATTAGCCTTCTTCTCTTTTAACATGGAAGCTCCTTCGGAAAGGCCGCTTCGACTGACAAATCAAATAAAAACCTAATTAAAACAGCTTCAGTTTGTTCAGGCGCTTGTCTACTAGTTGATAACGGGCCACTGCAAGCAGGCACATCACACAAGTTTCTACATTATACGTACGGTAGTGTGGGGCCATGCGAATATCTTGACTGGATAGCACAGGAAGGTATGAATACAAATTACAAATATTGAATACATTATACGTTGAAAGCACGAGCTGAGTAGCTAGAATACCTGTTGCCATCATCACGTGTAACGTAAGATCAGTATTTTCTGAACAGTAATCCAGGTCAACTTATAATCACAATGGAGCAAAGTTTAAAGTTTGAACATATGGTTAAAGGTATAATGAAAACATCTACAGGATTGTTACGAGTGGGGCCGCTATAGCAAGAGTCAGAGCAATGACGAGCGTTGAGAGAGACATGCACTGTTGTCTAGCACATGGGTAAAAAACCATCGTGCCTCAACTGTAATTAATGAAATTTCCTGAATATCTCACAATTATTTTCAGCACTGCCATTAAAGAATCATGAACAATAAGAATGTTAATAAACAAGAGACGGTGTCATCTCGTGTGCCGATACATCTGAACGACACCCCTCAGTCTGCCCTTACAAGGCCGTCATAGCAAAAACAGGAGCTGAAGAACAAAGTTTTCACAAGATAATTAATGAATAAACTAACTTCATCGAGCAATTAGTCAAGCTGAAGGGACATGAATATAGACGCACATTGTGGCCCGCTTATAACAAAGGGGCGAGCTTCCAGATGGAAGCGCATGTGGGTGCCCACATACTGCGGTAAGGAATACAAATGAACGTATGAACTTAAATCTGGCCGTAAAGTCCAAAAGTTGGTGGTAAAATTATCATACGAGGCACAGCTTGGAGCAGCGAACTATTCGAATAAGACTGGACACTAGAGCAGGGTAACGGTGTCATGCTTTGAGTTTTGTTGCTAGCCACCACAGCAAAGTGAACAAAGATGGTCGAGTCAAGATTGAAGTTTCTATGTAGGGTGGGAAAGTTGCACCAGCAGCGAACATAGCAAGGTACGGAGGTCGGATAAAATTGGGACACTTAACCCTTTAGCGACCAAGTGGACTATTCGGTCGCCTTTCACGGTCTTTGGGAGAATTGTTCTAATAATTAAACAGTGAGCAATATGAGGTTGCTACTAGGTTTGAACGCTTCGGCATGTTACAGCGTCGTTCTTTTGGCTGCCTGGCTCTCAGCGTGCTTCATTGCATCAGTGTACAGACGGTCTTTGTGAGCTTAAATGTAGAAACTAGAAAAACAAATTGGTCGCTAAAGGGTTAAATTCAAAACATGTGTTCATGATGAAGGGTGACTCTCCTGTATTGTTTCTATTAGCCTTTACTTGTTCGTGAACGAGAGACTAGTAAAATTTCAGAACTTCATGGTGGGGAAATAATTCTTGAAGAGAATTGTAATCCAATGATTTCAGACAACGCCAGGGTAATAATTTCGAGTAGATTAATTTCTCCGCTCAATAGAAAACATTAACACAGAATGAAACGTTGCTTTTGGCGCGAAACACACCCATTATAAAAAAGTTCAAAACTCCATTGGTCCGGAAATATTATCAACTCTATTGTTCTATCATATAATCCTGGCGTGATTCACTTTAGTTTAAACTTGTATTCGAATTTGTAGCACAAAAAGAGAGTTTCCAGTGGCCGCCATCCCACATAATAAATCACAAAGTTCACAGTAAACTGTTTTTTTAATTGAGCTCTAAAGTCCTTTTCGGAACAGTTCTGGTTTTGAGACTCTGAGTAGTTCTGGTTTTAAGACTGAGTAGTTCTGGTTTTGAGACATCATCATCACTAAAAATATTGCTATCATTGAGATGAGTGTCTATACACTGAAGATGATAGTGGATCAGATATATAAATCAGCGCATCGGGTGTAAATTGAGTTGAACATCCTTGTTTGATGTCGCTATATTTAGGCAATGCAAGTATGGAAGAAAGTTTTACTAAAGACTTTGAGATCATTAGAGCTGGCGAAGAAGTCATGGGCAGAGAATGACTTCAAAGATGATACAACATTAGCAAGACGTTCAGAAGAGAAATTAGAGGTTGAAGACTTGTGTAAGGACGAACATGCAGAAGGAAAAAGTGAAAATTTAATGTTGAAGTTGTGTGATGAAGTGTTATTGGAAAGGAAATGAATGAATGCGCAATTGAGCAAGGATACGATGGAGAAATAAAGATATTGTGTGATACCATGCATCGCTGGATCACGAGATGTTAAGGAAAAGTACATAATAAAGTGTTTTAGAGACACAAAGACATTTTGACCCCCCAAAAAAGCATTAAGCCGAAAACTGGGCAAAAGCGAAGAAAGGAGTTTCTACAAGAGCATGATTTTTTGCATCTTTTTGTATGGTGTGGAGATTTGCACACGGACTTCGAAGCAAGAAATAGAACGTGAAGAGGCAATGTTTGTAAGTAACACCTTCTTAATACTGTTTAGTGGAGTGATACATGACGAGTGTCACGAGAGGTGAGAAACTAACTGAATAATATACAGTAGAGTGATGTAGTTAAGTCATTACGAAAATAAGAGAGAGAAGTCAAATTATCGAATCATGAAGTCAAAAGTCCAAGGAAAAAAGTGTGTTACACGTGGACCGAGATAAGGACAGCAGGAATTTCAGGGATGCTGGCTGCAAGATAATTAAAATTCCTGAACAGAATTAGCAGCTGCGCTAGAGACCTGATAAGAAGTGCAAAAAGTTACACTGAAAACCGCGCCGTAACGAGCAAGCAATCATCACCAAAACCCTCATGTGGCGCCCCTACGAAGCAAAGAAAGAAAACAGAAACTTCATTTCGTTTAGGTATCCACAAAATATACAAATGGGTTTTCAAATTCTTAATGCTAACATCTTAGGATCTTTTATAACATCTTTTTTAACATCCTATAAATTATCTTATAAAAGGATATAGGATGTTTTATAACAACTTAATCATGATCTTAAGATCATGCTTGCAGCAACTGTTCCCGTCCATCTTGTGACTTGAGGCACAGGCTCGCGGGTGTGCAATGCGATGTTTTTGAAGTTTGAGGACGAGTCTCTTGGTCGACTATCACCAGCTTGGTCGACTGGTGAGCGAATCTGCTTGCGAGCGGGAAGACCCGGGTTCGAATCCCGCTGCCGACATGGTTGACGCGGCTAGAAATACGGCATGGGACTTGGGTAAACAACCGAATAATTATCGAAGTAATTATCCGACCCAAGAATGGGCCAGAAGGTTCGTTCCTATAGCCTCATTTTATTCTATTCTATTCTAGTCTGTAACTGAAGTCTCACTACAGAGGACATGGACAATCACCAGGAGATCCAAAGTTAGTCTGAATATGTGTGCATAAAGAATTGAAAAATCGATGCCAATTCATGCACTGAATACTTTAAAAATACAATTTATTCGCTTGTTTTTGTTTATCTGATACGAGTACGAACTTGAAATGCGGTAGTTCACTACAAATAAATTTACTGTGATACAGACATTAATTTTGACAACGTTTACTCAAATGAAGAGACCATCCACAGAAGCAAAACAATAAATAAATATCAAAGAATTTATGAGCCAACATTTTTGGTATCAGTTACTGCAATAGAACTTCTTGCAAACTCTGCTCTTGTGTTCAAGAGATATGTTAAAAACACAAGAAGTTACTACCGCCAAAAGTCTTGTCTTTCAGGACAAAGCTTAAAGCTTTTTATTTTTTTCTATAATGTTTGACCATAACAATGATCTCTCATTTTGTATCATCCTTCTGTTGTCAGAGCTTGCTGACTTCACAATGCTGACGAGCTCAGAATTGTTAACTTGTCAGCATTATGCACATGTCAGCATTGTGAGCACGTCAGCATTATGTACATGTCAGCACTGTGAGCACGTCAGCATTATGTACATGTCAGCATTGCAAGCACGTCAACATAGGTACATGTTACATGTCAGCATTGTGAGCACGTCAGCATAATGCACATGTCAGCATTGTGAGCACGTCAGCATTATGCACATGTCAGCATTATGCACATGTCAGCATTGTGAGCACGTCAGCATTATGCACATGTCAGCATTGTGAGCAGGTCAGCATTGTGTACAGGTCAGCACTGTGAGCACGTCAGCATTGGGAGCACGTCAGCACTGTGAGCACATCAGCATTGTGTACATGTCAGCATTGTGAGCACGTCAGCGTGCTGGACGTTCATCCGGATTAGTGTTACTTGATGTGCAGTTCAAACATCACAGCTCTTGTAACTGGTCAAATGCGTGCATAATGAACCCTCCAGAACCTGACACACAACACGGGTTACTGTTCAACCAAGAAACAGAGTTCAGAAACTGAAGAATTCAGACAACACGACAGAGAATTGAGGAAGGATGAAAAGAATTGAGAAAGAGTGAAAGAGAATTCAGAAAAGACGCTAGAGAATTGAGGAAGAATGATAAAGAATTGAGAAAGAGTGAAAGAAAATTCAGAAACGATAGAAGAGAAATGAGGGAAAATGATGGAGAAAGGGTGGAAGAAAATTCAGAAAAGACGGAAGAGAATTGACGAAGGATGAAAGAAAATTCAGAAAGAATGAAAGACAATTGAGAAAGGGTGATAAAAATTCAGATTGGATAAAAATAATTCGAAACGTACCATTAATTTGTTTGTATGTTGTTTTGTTTGTTAATGGTCTCATGTTAGTATACTAACGGTATACGCTAACGCTAGCGGAGTTCACGCTTCATTAAGGAAACTAACAATACAAATGTCACTTGAATTAAACTCTTTTCCACACCATGAAAATAGGAAGGAGGTAACAGTTACTCACGCCCTATCCGTTCATGTATTCAACATCCAAATAAATTTGTTCACTTGGACGACATTTTAGTGCGCAAAAATTTCTACTCGTTCTTACAAGTTCAGAAGGCGCAGGCAGTACGAAAAATGCAGCATTGGTTCACCTTAAAATAATTTCACCAATATACGCAACTGGCAGCCACAATACAACGCCGAATAGGACTTACAATAGAGTTCATTAGTGTACAGAAGCCTTAGTGAATAATACGTACACTTCAGTCTTGACAGTGTTGAGTGAATGAAGATAGAGTTCTACATGACCCACAGTACAGTTTGAACGCAGTTACAACTAGTACCTAGTCAGTGTTTTATAAGTGTCACAACTAGTCAGTGTTTTATAAGTGTCACAACTAGTCAGTGTATAATAAGTGTCACAACTAGTCAGTGTTTTATAAGTGTCACAACTATTCAGTGTATAATAAGTGTCACAACTAGTCAGTGTATAATAAGTGTCACAACTAGTCAGTGTATAATAAGTGTCATCAGTAATGGAATGACTCCTCAGTAGTTCGAAGGTCAGGATAATTTTCATCAGCTTAAGGCAGTGGTTCCCAAACTTTTAGTGATCAAGTACCACTTGGAGGTCCCGTACAGTCGCCACGTACCACCTGGTTCCAGAGAAACTAAATTCGATCAGATATCACTTTATTTCCATAATTATCAAATAACAAAATAAAAATTGTTCATGACCACGAAAGTGTTTGCGTACCACCTGCAATGCCCTCGCGTACCACCGGTGGTACGCGTACCACAGCTTGGGAACCACTGGCTTAAGACACCAGTGAACTGGACAGCAGTAAATAAAGGAGTGTTAATGAACACATTCATTTTCAGTGTAGGGACGGTGGCATCACTTTGTAACCAATTTGAATCTTAATATAAATACTAAATACTAAACATTGCACAGTACACTACAATGCAACACAGTACGATATACTTTGCACAGTACACTACAATACAACACGGTACGGTATACTTTGCACAGTACACTACAATACAACACAGTACGGTATACTTTGCACAATACAGTACAATGCAACACAGTATAATAGTATACAAAGCAACCGTGCAATTCCCAGTTACCTCTAGCCAGCTCGTCTGGACACATGGGATTTATTGCATCATAAATCATGTTAATCACAAGTACCCCTCATGGAGATGCTGGACACCAATGAGCGGACCCTGCAATCGCTAGAATAGAATTACAGACTAACGATCAATTAAATATTTCAATAGAGTTACTGACCCTGACACAACACTACACACCTTCTGGGTTTGTGTAATTTGAAATGGCCTATACAAGACGAACAGAAATATCTTCAAATTAAGAAATTTGATACATAAATAATATATTTTTCTGATGCTCGATAAAAACCATCAAAATAGATATGAATAAGTTAATAACTACGATCATTAAGGGCCTGCTTTTGAGATCTTAGATTCAGTTGCATGCATTCCCTCACAAGCAATCGAGCAGAATAATAAAATATAATACATTCAAGCAACTCTAAAACTGAAATATTCTTATACGACGGGCAGGAACTTAATTGTTGCTGAGGAGAGAATCATGAATATTCAAGACTGTTGCTAGATCGTCCAGTCCGATACGACGTACGGAACTGCATACATAGAATGAAATCTGCTACCATAGTTAATGTCTATTGGCACTCCAGAGAACGCTATTCTTCAGATGTAACAGCGGAATCCTAAACGTAAATTATGGCTTAACGCGACTAAGCAATTCTGACTATCAATTGAACCAGTCAAATGCAAAAAAACTCGTCCCAGAATATTAATAGGAAACCGGAACTCACTCAGCTATTTGGACCTAAAAAGTAAATCCTGACTTAATATGAATATTGAATTTGACGTTGACGAACTAGGGTCTACATTTGGAACTGTAAATCTAGATTAGAATATCAGTGAACTTTTTTGTAACATACAAAGGCTTACTGACGCATAGTCCATCTCCACTTTTGCGACAGTGATATCTTATTATAAATCTGAAATGTCAGCGAGGCATTGATAAAAAGAAAACCAAAAGCCCATCTACATGGACCACATCCCATTAGGTGTAGATAAGTATTATGCAAATTAATCTCTTACTCGATGTAGCTAGAAATCGAGAATGAAGAAGACCTTGCAAAACTCTAATATGCATCTGACCATCAAATTAATAATAAAACTTTGATCAATGCAGGGGAGTTGCTAAGTGATGTTCTATCTTACAAAACATTAAGAGGTGAAGGAGGAAAGTCATAACATCAAATTCCAAAGTGATTAAAGGACAAAGAAGTCATGCAGACCTAGCAAGCGACGTTAATTTTCAGATAGTCGGTGTTAACATTCACAAGTTTGACTCTATTATTCAGTTACAGGACTTGCAAAACAAGGTGCACTGTTAGGTATGCGGAAAATTTAGTGAAAATCTAATATCTGTTAAGGATATTTAAAGGAATTGCACTACACACACAAGATATTTTGTCAAAACAATTACCATAGCTGTTGTTCATGTTAGACACTACCGAGGTTCACCCTATAGCGCCATTCGTTTATCCACTGACCCAGGACGACTGTAAGAATTTTGTTACATGACAATAACATAAGTTCATTAAAAATAAATACGAAGAATAAGGTCTTAAGACCATTAGAGCTTAGGACTATGGCAAAGCTTTAAAAAGTACGGAACTGGAAAGCTTCAAATATGGTGCTGAAGTCCAAAACAACTGAAAACCATTGATTTTCGCAGCCCTACATTGCAATTCACTTATTCCATATCTCGAAGAGCGATGATACGCGTCTGTTGGTGCCATTATTTATATGAGAACTGAGTGCTACCTGAACACCTGAGTTGTGTAGTGTGGAGGTATTGTAATCTCTTAATGTTGTATTAGTGTAGTGTAGCACTGCCATGCACTGTGGTCTTGTGGTGCACACTCAGCTGGTGCACACACAGCTGGTACATACACACAGCTGGTGCACACACACACAGCTGGTGCACACACACTCAGCTAGTGCACACACACTCAGCTAGTGCACACACACTCAGCTAGTGCACACACACTCAGCTAGTGCACACACACTCAGCTTGTGCACACACACTCAGCTAGTGCACACACACACACAGCTGGTGCACACACACTCAGCTAGTGCACACACACAGCTGGTGCACACACACAGCTGGTGCACACACACACAGCTGGTGCACACACACACACACAGCTGGTGCACACACACAGCTGGTGTGACACAACGCTACAGCTACCACAACGCTAAGGTGCCCAAAAATACATGCACGTTCATTGAAACTGCCAATAAAAGAAAAATGTATTTTTTAAATAAATCTTAACTTTCCTAAGTTTTGTTCCGGCGCAACTACTCATAATGCACAGAAAAAATAAGATAGAAATTGTCATGTTAAAATATTAATTGCCAGTCGAAATATTGTAATTCTATCATAGTGACCGTTTTTCATTGAGAACCATAACAGTGGAATTAAAACAATCTATGTGACGTCATGAATAGTAAACACAAAGCAGACAATGTGTCCGGTAAGAATTAGTGAACACAAACCACACCATGTGTCAGGTAACAAATAGTAAACACAAACCAGACAATGTGTCAGGTAACAGATAGAACACAAACCACACAATGTGTGAAGAAGCCACCAGTAACATACTTTTCTAGACGATACAGCAAAGATTTCAAAGTTCTGAAGTCAAAATACACGGCTGTAGGATTCAAGATTTAATTAAAATTGATCGAATACGTAAGGGACGTTGTAGTTTCAACATTGTTTCCAACTTTGTAGTACGACAAATGTATGTTTGTAACAGTAAACAACTCTGCCCTTGTAAACAGTTTCTCCCCTTCAGGACAAACAGAAATTTTGTAGCAAAATCAGAAGAGCAAGAAAAAATGATTTTTTTTAAACAAAGTAAGAAATTTTGTGGCGAAAGACAAATTTTGTGACCTAATGAAAAGTTTTGCGGTATAATAAGAGTTTAAGCTGTAAAATAAAAAAAATGAAAAAAGGATAAATTTCGAGGCGAAATTAAGTATTTTAAAATAAAAACGAAAAAGTTTGTGATATAATGAGAAATTTTGTGGCAAAATGAGACTTTCTATACTGCAAGCGATCTTTAATGATGATGTAATTGTCTGACTAATGTTATAAGGGAGTGAATTTTGGTGTCCATGGGATGTGTTCGTTAGAGAATTTTATTCTTCTCTTGAGGGAGGAAGGTGCAGAACAGAACACTGTCTTGACTCTGGGAGCTAGAAAAGATGACGCTTGTGTTATCCGTCTGTGCCAGCATTTGCATAACTTGTTACGGGTTCCATTGTATTGCATTACATGGTCATATATGCCGAGGCGGAACCTCTGTACGATCTTTTAAGGCATTGCTCTAGTGAACGCAGACAGAATTCAAAACCGAGCGCGCAAAAATTAAGGGTTGTACCTCCAGTAACCTCTTCTGCCCTAATGAACCTTGCTGAATACAGCGAGAATTGTACAAAATGTAAGTAAGGGCGGGGCTTACCCTAGACCCTGACTAATGAGCTGAAATTATCCCGCACCAAGTGTGAGGAAAATGACGATTTCACTCGCTTAACTTAACCGCAAGCTAAAGCAATGTCTCTCGGGCAGCGGTAGTGTGTCTAGTTTAAGGTGAATATAAATTCAGCATTCAAACTTTTTAGCTTAAAAATACGTACAATATAAGGTGTGGGAGTAGGCTATGTTGAAGGCTCAAGTTTCAATGAGTAATTTTGCACGACACAGTCGTGTTAGCCAGAGAGGACGCTTCAAATAATTGCCTTCGTAGACAAGGAACTGTGCGACGAGAGGTTTTGACTCTTCCTAGGGTTGTGTTAGCGGAGTTAGCTGATAGCAGTAACTGTCGTAAGTATGTCGTAAGTCCCCATTTTTTATCAGGAGCACAATAGACGACGCTCTAAGTTACAGCAATTATCAGGAGACACGGACGGTCTGCTAGACGGAGAGGTCATGGCAAAATGGTCGACTTCGCAGGCAACGAACCTGTGAGTAAATAAGCGGTAAGATTTCTTGCGATATGAACCGGGTAGAAAAACGGGAGGGATGAAGGCAGAAAGCTTTATATAGTGACCTAAATATAATCAACAAGCTAGCAGCACCAAAACACCTTTCAAGCTAGAAAAATTGTGAATGAAACAGTAAATCTGTGAAGGAAATTGAACAATGCAGAAAAATTGGAATTAAAGGAAGACACCAGAGAGAAGTTAACTATACGTTCAGCACAGCCTGATTTGAGTAGAATTTATTAATAAAACCTGATAGATGTGGCTTGCTTAAGCTTAGGCTTTAGTGTTTTACTGTTTTAGTATTTTATATTAAACATAAAGTTAGGTATGATTAATGCAGTTAAGTTTAGTTTGGAATACTGGTTTGGTGAGGCTTACTTATATGCGACACTTCATAAATGTGAGAAAATGAATTGTTTCACAATTTCGAGAGTCAATTACTTATTTTCAGTTGACCCCACTACTGTGTATATAAGAACTCTCTTAAAATTAGCATCAATAAATTTCTATACTCACATAATTTCGAAATTCACGAATTTTTTTCAAAACTCAAACATCTCAAAAGAAACAGTCACATACAACAGATCAGCAGCAGCGAAGATCTCCCTCTTGAAGTGTTACGTCGTCTTGGGATCTCCCTCTTGAA
>VCRD01007931.1:5669-19317 GCA_006783055.1 Trinorchestia longiramus
AACAAACACCAAAAAAACAAACACCAAAAAAACAAACACCAAAAAAACACACCAGAAAACACACCAGAAAACACACCAGAAAACACACCAGAAAACACACCAGAAAACACACCAGAAAACACACCAGAAAACACCAGAAAACACCAGAAAACAGTTATTCATATTTTACGTATAACATAATCCGAATGTTATGCTTTCAATCTTGTTATAGGTAAACAAATACGAAAGAATAGCACAAAAATGACAAAAGTAACAATCTGAGAAAATCCTAAACATAATTCTGAAATAAGAAGGGAGAACTGATTATTCATATTTATTGGAAAGATGCAGTGCTTGAAATTTTCTCTAAATGAAACACTTAAAATAAAATAAAATACGGCAACAAGAATGAGCCGTTTGGTTTATTCTTGGATTGATACCCAAATCCCATGCCGTCATTGTAAATCTTCATCAAGTGTGTGCATTAAAGTACTCGGAATACAATCACAATTGCGTGCTTCAGAGTACTCAGAATACTATCACAATTGTGTGCATCAGAGTACTCAGAATACTATCACAATTGCGTGCATCAGAGAACTCAGAATACGATCACAATTGCGTGCATCAGAGTACTCAGAATACTATCACAATTGCGTGCATCAGAGAACTCAGAATACGATCACAATTGCGTGCTTCAGAGTACTCAGAATACTATCACAATTGCGTGCATCAGAGAACTCAGAATACTATCACAATTGCGTGCATCAGAGAACTCAGAATACGATCACAATTGCGTACATCAGAGCATTCGGAGTACTACCAAAAGCAACGTTACGTTGAACGAAAGCGACGCTCGAGTCCCGTGCAACCCTCCTGAGGTATAAATGGAGCATGGGTTGTGGAGATGGACCTCATCTGTCACCGCCCGATTCATGTTTCGCGTGAGGTATCGCTGATACAGACCTAGCAAGCAGAAAATGAAGACGCTGTGCAGTGCCTACCAGAATCCGGGCCAAGCAAACAAGTCCCGTTAGCATTTCTTATGAGTTCCAAAACTGAGCTTAGATGAACTTTGCAGGCAGCTTAAGAGGAGAAGAGTAAACTAAAATTCAATACGGTCTACTTGGAATTTACTTCAAGAACAGTTTGCTCCCTACGATCATACAAAAAGAGTAGTACGCATTCAGTACGGTCATACAGAGCGCGTGTCACACACTCACGACGGTCATACAGAGGGTTGTACTCACGGGTATAATGAACCCTCTTGCTAATACATCTCTAAGATAAACTCGACACCACCACCACTGTATTTTCATACTCTGAACGTCCCAAAAGCACTAGCAAAAATTTCTCAGGTTCAACCTGAGTAATTTTTGTTTCTTCATCCTTTTCAATAAGTACGATCAGAATATCTATCAATGGGATTTTCACGATCCTACTGATTGGTGCATTCGGTGTTCTTAGCAGTGGTTGCAGCTGAAAACATTCACGGATTCAACCACTTAACTCCATTTAATTTAGTTTACAGTGAGAGAAATCTGAGGATATGTATCTCAATTATTTGCCTCACGGCAGAAGGAATATCATTCACGATATCAAATTCCAGGTATTTTATTCTGCCCTGGTTTGCAAAAGAAGGTTTAAAAATGAAATATAAAGTTTACTTGACGCAAATAGCACACATCCAAGTTGTACGCGCAGGGCAAGTAAGAGAGTATACTGGGCTTTACTACAAAATTAGTCTGTTAATCATTTTCTTGGGGAGGATAAACTGGTTGTTGGAATTGGATTATTTCTTCAAAGTTGACAAAACATTGAAATTGCAACAGTTGTAATTCACTAGACCCAATTCACCTCAGCGACTACCAGAGTGAAAGTCAGCTGATTTTTATTCAAAATGAAGCAAACGCCTTATGTTTCACTCTAACAACCGAATAGCGGAAGAGAAAAAGCTGAAACGAGTTTGAAATACGAATACAAGTTTATCTCGAAAATTAGTTCATTTCCACTTCGACGACCAGACATGTTCAGTCGCTGTTTGTTCACTGACTTGCAAAATAAAGTTTCATTTATATACTAACATTTCAATTGGGATAAGGAAAGAAAAATTAATCTCCACAACGAACCCTTGCCCTACGCACGATTTTAAGTCGAGTTTGTCGTTTCTGTAACCGACGAAGTCGGCTAAGCTGCAATATCAGGATAAGCAATGCTGAGGGTTTGTATTGCTCGAAGCCACTGGTGGTTTTCTGCTGACACCGAAGAATGTCTCGTTCGTGCATGGGGTGATGTGTGAAGAAAGTTGGAGCAGTAGAACTGAAAGTGGCTCCCTCCGAACGAGCTCATTTAAAATCTAGAATAAAGCTAAAAGAAAGGAATGCAAGAGGATTGTCTGCTTCGGAATAGCCTTCACGGAAGAGAAAATATTTCGTTACACACGTGAATTTAATTTCCCGCGCGACCTACACGGTTGTTACAATTTGGAACTAACTGTATTACCTAGCAAGCCCAAAGACTGCAGACAAATGTTCTTCCATTGGAGTGCGTTTCGTAAGTACCGCATGAAACACTTCTTGCTCAACACTATGCCACTTGGTCTGTATGCTTGTGTGATTTTGGGCACCGAAACGAATGCATAAGTTTCCTTGTCATGTTAAAGGAAGCAATCCCGAGTTCTCACGGCGCTGGGGGAGATACATGGTCCTTCATCGAGGCAAAAAGAGGGAGTAGGGCTCGGTTCATGCATTAAGGAGGGCACATGCCAGCATGAGCGCTTCAGTAAATCACTCTTCGTCATGGAAGTTATCTCCTCTTTTTGTTCCTGTTCCAGCACGTCGTCTACTGCGAACGAATAACTTGCTGGACTCGCCATCCTGGGCAATTATTCATGACCCGAAGAAAGGAAAAAATGAACGGGTAAAAAACAGAGTAAGCAAACTGGACGCGAGCGCTGCGGACAAGACGGTTGGGGCACCCAGAAGATAACGGGAACTTCTTGGAGACAACTTGGCATCATCGGAATAGCGGCCACAAAATCCAGATGCCCAATTTAGATAAGCAAATAAACGTGTACAAAGTCACTGGAGAATGTAGCGTCCAAACAAATGGGATATTAGGACACGTCGCTCATTTATAAACAGTAAAGCTGAGCGTCCCAAGCAGCTATTCTGAAGTCTTGTAAACCGAGAAAGATTAGCTAGTCCTAGTCAAACATAACAATTACACTGATTCCAATGAAGACGAACTCCCTTACTCGCTCACACAACCAGGCGTATGTAATCGCTTTAAATTCCCGGAACACAAACGACATGGCACGAGAAGAGCAAATATTTTTGGTGGACACTGCGCACGCTGGTAGCAATACTTAAGAGTATACCAGGTACACAACACAGCCATATTAAAAAAGAGAAAAGTTACCGTGAGTGGTTCATGATTTATATACTTTTCCTAAAGTGAATGCAGTTTTCAGCAGAAACTAAGGAGACTTGAAAGTCACTTGAAGCCCGAAAAAATATCTTGGAAGAAACGAAACAATTCTTCGTAAATGCAGATTGTAAATAGATCTCTCAAACGTGGACCACAAAAGAAAAGGAGTAAGAAGCACGACTTAAGTCAGTCGAATCGAACTGTGAAATAAAAGCCACAACAAATACCTAAAATAAAAGCAGCCTACGCTTTAACGTGTTGTGTTCATATTGAGCACAGTAGAACGATAATTATTCAAGATTCGAACTTACTCAGGAGACATACTATCATCATATTAATAGCTTTAGGTGCACAAAACCTATCTTAAATAAAAAATACATAACTTGTTTCCTTCAAGTTGAAAGTGTCTAGGAAAAAAGAAAATACAATATGACAATCAAATAATAATTATTCCAGTAAAAATAGTCCACATAAAGTTAGAATTAGCGTATCGATAAAAACAGTACACGGTGAACTCTTATGGCGAAGGTTTAGTAATGATTAGAACATCATTGCTCACACGAATACAAGTTATATACAAATCCAAAACTTGCAAGTATCGCATCACTGCCACGCTTACACATATATAAGTAACGTACGAATATATGGAAATCTATAACTTGAAAGTATCGCATCACTGCCATGTTTATACAAACATTAGTAACATACAAATACATATATGGAAACTTACAAGATACAAGTGTTGCATCAATACAGTACAAGTTATGTTCATTCATAGGCATCCGTTTCTGACACGAGGCTATGATACAGCGTGTATTTTATTCAGAGTTATAAAATGAAGTTTTACCTCTTGTTTTGTTGACAACTACTGATGTTGACTTCACTGTCTGATATGCAAATGAATAATGAAATTTATGAAAATAATGTTGCCACTTTAGCCATCACTCACAAGTATTTTTCAAGACAGCCAATCTCTAATTGCTGCATCCACAACACGTAAGAAATAAAAAATTAAACTTCTATTGAAGCTCGTTTGCTAAATTATTTCTGAAGAAATTGTGCAACTCAATTTTTAACATTTCACAACATTTTGTAGGAATATCAGTCGTGTTGAGCAATATTCCAAGAATCGAAAAAACAAGAATTGAAGGCCAAACTTGAATAACTTTTACAGAGCCTTCTATAATATCATTCATTGAATCCCTCACAGAGGGTTATACTGCACATGGAATGAATGATAGCAAAGTTTTTGTAATTTCGTAACTAGAAACAGAGTATTAATCAATGACACAAAATGAAATCACTTAGCTATGAGTTACATTTTACTGAAACATGCTAGAAAAAACAATAAATGTTAGATCATGAACAAATTCAATTTATCTGATTAAAGGAAGTAATCACCAACCTAAAAAAAATTTCGAAGACAAAACCCTTGCCTTTCGATATCAGAAACAATTTTTTAAAGCAGGAAGATATCACGAGAATACAGCAGATATTATATGGAAAATATCCATTTTATTTCTTATCCTGTTAATGTCTGCGGAACTTGTAAATTTACTGTAAGCTCATCCCATATACGCTACCATTCTCGATTATATGTATCTTTTACAACGTGTATAGTCATGCATTGAGCGCGCCCCAGACATGTTAAGGTATAAAAGTAGAGTCTGATGACCTTGCCAACCCACACAAAACATGGATCTCACGTACGCTTCCGCACATTTGTTTGATCCTGGTGAGCTGAAATTGCAGGCTGGCAGCTCGGCAAATTGTCCGCCTATGGATGTCGTATTTGAAGTTAAGCTGATCATGAACGTTATGGTGGGATGCTACTAAAATAACACTCTCTTTCACATGGCAAACCATTAAACAACGCGATTAAAAATCCATCGTGTCGCAAGATTGCAGCTAACAACATTAAGATGGAGCAGAATGACCGACACCGTTGTCGCTTGAGAAACGAACGTGACGTTCATGTATATAGAGAACACAAGGCACGTCAGATGCAATATTCAACACATCAAAATGAATTTAAATTCGTACTCACACGATGCCCTAATTCCTAAAGGCCTCACTATCATGGAGTCTTACTTATAAATGTTTCTGTTAAACAGCATTATGCTAAAACAATATGCATAAAGAACATTAAAAATATTTTAGCAATTAACATGTATCATTTAGCAGTGGAAACGCAACTGTTGCCTAAACTGCACTAACGTAAAATCTAGAGAAGATTGCTTAACCATTCTGTGCAAGAAAACTGATACTATTCCCTAACTGGTTTTCTCACAATGTATTTATGTTCAACATAACTGTGACCCTCTTTGAATTAAAATATCTAAATCGTTGTCCTTACTCCGCCTACACAAAAACTGGCGAAAATTGGTTCTTCATTTTGTGTGCAACAAAGCTGATACTGTTCCCTGACTTGTTTTCGTTCCTTGGAATCTGCTTTCGGGACGACTGAGGAGACCATCATAAACAGCAGGGCGATCTTGACCCTCACGCTCGATTTAGATTGTTCAGTTACGCTTACGCGTGTTTACGTCCATTGGCCGAGAAAGCGCACTTTTTACGAGTCCCGAAGCGTCGTTCACTTATGCGTCCCGGATCAGCGCGTATTTATGTGTCCCCGAGGACCCATACCGAAGGAGTTGGACCGATGGTACGAGACGCTGATGACCGTCGGCCCGGTCCCCTAACTTGTATCGTTGTGCCGTCCCACAGGACCACTGCTTTCTTCGTAGCCACCTGAGGTTGAAGGGCTGTCGACTACGTGCGTAGATCTTCTCACTCTGACCGAATCGACTGCATGGAATCGCTCGTCTCCACCAGGAATGTAATTCCGTCAACACTCGGTAGTGTTTTAGAAACCAGCGTTACCAAACTGACTTCGACTAAACAACAGCAGAAGTAAAATGTAATTGAATTGGCAACCAAAATTTTATGCTCCCTCCGATCGGAAATAGTTGGTCCCTATCAATGTTGAAGTTGATCGGAAATATTTACTCCAAAACAATTGTAAACCTTTTAGAGAGGATACATGCAAAACTACTGGTTGTAACAAAAAGATAAAAAAATTTCTGTAATTTATTACAATTAATTGATAATGTATAACAATCAATGAAAACTATTTTTAATAAGATAAATAACAAAAGATACACTCTACATTGTAATTAAATACACGAAATTGATAATGTATCAACAGAAGAAACATTTGCCACTATATTTACTCAATACTCGTTAATTTATTCAATTTTTCTGAGACTGAAATGAATTTGGAAGAATTCTTTTTATTTCTAGTTGTATTTTCAACAGATGTTGAAGCCTGTAATTGTTGCCACCATCAGCCAAAATAATCTGTTCCACTGACTGCTACAAAGTAAGGAAAATGTTGTTCAATGTTGATCTCGGTAATTCCTCAAGGCTATGTCACTGCTTCAATTAATTCATCTACGTTACGTGGTGCTTTTTGATGTTGAAGGGATTGGACCTCTTTTCAATTTACGGGCTGTAGATCTCTCAAGAAGTACCTGCAATACTGCTCTTCTCCCAGAATCTAAAATCTTTTGTCTCTCGGTTATATGTACACTTTTTATTAGTATCATCTTTATTTGCCATATCCTGCGGGTAATTTAAGAACTTTTAAATATTATCTGAAAAAAGAAAAAGACAAAATTATATTAACTTTTACCGTATTATTTATTAAAGGTTAAAATTTGTGTTCAACACACTGTGCACGATCGTCTACTGTACTCAAAACAGAAGTTTGTTAAATGACGTTAAAACGCAGCGAGTTTTCTCCTTGTGTAGCAAATATTTCCGACCGGAAGGAGTAACAGTTATGATATCGAATGCAATGGGCTCAAACGTCTAGAAACAGAAACGAAATCATTAATAGGAGTAGTGGGATGATTAGGCCATCATCAAAAATCGACTGGACCAGTATTTTTATAATTTAGCGATAAGATTCCTCTTTGTGAGGCTTCCAAGATCTCAACGTTGGAGAACTTTAACATGTAACTGAAAACTTTTCTTCTGGACTCCAGTTTGTACTTGAAGTGTCGAATTTACTGTAAGCTGGAGCTTGTGACGTCACGCTCTGTCATCACACGTCCTAAGGGCTTAACCCAATGAGTCCCAAACGGGGGAAATTTCCGCGTGGGGGTAAATTTGAAGCTACCAGGAAAGAAATAATTTCAGTGCCTACTAGCAATAAAAGAATCTCAGATGAATTTTCAGATGTCTGAAGCTGTGCAGTTAGTTGTTGCTTACCGCTCTTTATCCGCTTTACAAAATAAATACATCGTTATCAGTATATATGTACATTTTAAAAATAAATTAGTAAATAGTCACAGGGTTTTTTGACTACTTCTCCCTCTTAAAGGGAAAATCTGGACGGCTGAACTAAGTGCAGAGGAAATGGCAGTAAAAAGATTAGAAATCACTGTCCCAAACAAGGGATTCCACTCTGCTTTCATGAAACTAAACCTGACCGCAGGAGTTTTAAAGTGGTTGCAGCCTAAGCGACTTCAGCTAAATTTCTGAATTTTAGCACTCGGCTCAAAAATTCTTAATCTCGATATTTTCTTGTAGTTTGTTTTTATCGAGCAAACCAAGGTGGTGCAACTCGACTACTAGAACTACGAAACCAAGCAAATTTTCCAAGAAGCGAGCAATACCGAATTGGAATCTTGCACTGATGTTAGGAATTGTACATCTCTATCTTCAGAACTTAGGCCGTAAAACGGAAACTTTGAAAAAAAGTAAATTGCGTCGGGATTGAACCGTCTCCCAAGAAGCGCTTAGCATAGAAGATTCTATTGGCATGCACGTAAATCTTCAGGAGTTCAATGCCCATTTAATGAAAGTGAACTAACAAAATGGCGTTTTCGATGCCAAACTCCACTGTCAATGTTCAAAGCGACCGAAATGAGATGCAAACGTTCTAGAATCGTGTTTTCTAGGGAAGTTCAATTAGTGAATTTTCAAGTTGCTTGAAGTTTTCACGAAAGATATCAGTTGTCTTGCATGGATAAAGTAACCCTTATGAGTAAGGATTGAATTTCAGTGAAAAATAACTGACATTAAGCCGAAGGGAAAAACTACGCAGCTGCTCAAAAAAACTCTGCTCTTTCATCAGCAGTAGCATCAGGTCGGTTTTAATATCTGTAATTAAATGTATGAGTAAGAACGTCCACTTATCTCAGCACCGGTATGCACTGGTAGACAATATCATGCATCGGTATACCCTGGTATGCACCGGTATGCCCTGCGATCAAGTTCTAATTTGCCTGCTGTGCTTAAATGTACAATTACAGATAAATTGTCACCTCAGTCTTGGCATTCCAACAGTAGACTCGAAGACTTCGATTTCTGTTAGTCTGTTAAAATGACATAAATGTCGATGCTTCGTAAATAAGATCGTTGTATTTGGCGCAACTAGGCAAGAACACAAACGTCAGTGAACTCGCCTGGATGTAAGCTACGATAAATCATTTTTTGCCGTCATTTTAGCTGTAAAAGAAAACAGCAAAATCTAATCCCTGACTTTTGGACACAGGAAGCCTGCTAATGGGATTATGAACAATAATATTTTAGCCCTAAAACGAACAGGTTATTTTTTTTGTTCTACAAAATATTGCGTCAATTATGCGTCTTCACTGGTTCATTGCATAACGCCAACGAGTTTTTGAATGAAACATTTAGAACATAGGACTAAATTAAATTATCAATAATGTACTTCAGAAAGTACACTGTTCCATGTAGAAATAAAATCGAACGACCATGTAACGACTCACAGAAGCATCGCAGTTTATGAATGTCTGAGGTAAGCCCATACATATAAACTAATTGCTATTGATCGTGAGAGCATTTTTTTATATACTTCTTATATTCCGTGATGTACAAAGGGTAACAGCTGCTTGCAAAAGCAGCACAGAAGAAACAAATCCATGAAGGAAGAGTCAAAAGAAAAATAGAATATTACGGAACTCGTAATTTTCAACGATCTCACTAGATAATTTAACGATTATTGAACTCCTGCAGTAGTTAATAACAAAAAACGTCTACACACAACGCTAATAGAAAATACGCCATCAGATAAAAAGAAAATACTATTCCAAGTTATAATAAACCAACATTTTCGTAATTGAGATTCAGGCAAAGCTGGTAATTAAAAACGTCTATGCCGCATTACTACAGATCTAAGATATTAAGTTAAACTTGTAACAACTGCACGATGGAGATACGGTTAGATGCTATCTTATAAAACTTGCGAGACATAAATAGGGCCGACGATATACTTGTAATCATGAAATATACCCTGAGACACAGAAGGCTTGCAATTGATTTGCATCATGACGTATGGGCTATAGAATTACCCTCACAATTTCGAGACACAAATGGATTGGTTATTGAGTCGTAATACAAAAAATGACACCAAAAAAGACTGAAGTCACTTCCTTTAGACTAGATTAGAGTCCACCAGAGTTCGCAAGTTGAATGCCTTCTCGCTGTCAACGCAAGACAAAATCTAAAAGCTCTCAATCTTAGTCATCAATGATGCAGACATTAAAGTCGCCACAAATCGAGTTTTATTGCACCTTCACTAGTCCCAACCAAATTTCGGCCCAAATGCAGGCGCAAGATGTAATTAAAGCGCCACTACCAAAATCTTACGACGGCTATAATCATTGCTTTAAATGCAATATGTGCACAAGAAACGTGTGTAACCGCAGAGAAGATCACTGATGATGAATAGTGGATGATAGAGCCATCATGATGTCTGGGCGACATCACGCCTGTACATCAAGAACCTTTGTGCTCGCAAGTACGCTTCGAATTCCACTGCATGCACTAAAATCTCAGGGTTCCTTCACGCCAATTGTAATTTATCGATTTTTGAAAAAAAATGAGTTTAACACGTTCCTGCGATTGCCTAGCCGGTGCAAATCTTTACTTTGTACACATAGTCCCTAGAAAGCTTTGGAAAAAAATTACAGAACCTAACCAGAGCGACCCACCGGTGGGTCACTTCGGAAGAAATGTGTTAATCTGGAGAATCACAACTAGAACTTTTTACAGGACCAAACCTGACCGGAATGACGATTGTTTAAAATTATTCAAAGGTTAACATGCTTAGTATCTCTCTATGGAGATACAATGTTTCAGTTGTCAGTCGTTCTGCATAAGTTTCATATTTCTTCAGATATCACACAACCTAATAATCATGAAAGACCGTGCTGTTAACATATTATTTACATCGGTCAGAAAAAATTCAAGCCATGAAATAATATACATATATATACGAAAAAAATTCCTATAGTACCAAAAGATATCAAGCAGTGGTTTATACAGTACATACATTACGAGTGAATGTTCGCAAAATGTCATCAAACGAATTTCAGCTCAAGAAAAATAAGTACCTACGTATTAAATTTAAAAATTGTGTTAACTTCTGATAACCAGCAGCTGGAATATAAAATAAATTTTGCACAGGAATGTAGAAGCGAACTGTACATAGAGTTCTTCCCTATTTCACTGGATTGTAGAAGAATCAATGACCAGACAGGGATTAGGATACTTTTGAACGTAAAACCTTTAATGCTAACCCAAATCCAATGACTAACGAGCTCACAGATAGTTGACTTAACCAAGACTCAGGTTAAATTCCCGTAGCCATTTTGCTCGGTTTCTGCCTGGTCATCGACGGACGACAAAACATGTCCAGCATGCTGCGACGCTGGACGTTCCGAGTAAGATTAGACCATCATCAAGCTCATCAAAATGCTCCTAGGAGCCTCTACTTCAAGTTACAGCACAGAGGACGGGAGTTATCGCTCGGAGCATCCCCACTACTCCTAGGAGGTTAGCATCAAGAATTGAAAATCCACTGTATCTGGACTGCATACTTGAGTGGAAATAAAGTTTTTTCTCCCTTTCTTGAATAGTTGAAAACTTCTCATGTGTCTTCAGTGACTTGACGGTAATCAGATCACATGAAAGAATGAGTACGAGCACACAATTACAACTCGTAATCCTGACCAATTAACAGCCCAGATTAAGGTGATACGACCGGACCGGAACTGCTAGCAGCATCTGAAGCCAAGGAATATACCTCCAATTTTCATTCACATCATTTCCTCTCTGATGACACGCACGGATGAAGAAAGCCATCAGACGCCGGACGAACGACCATATGACAGTGTCGTTAAGTGGAGACATCTTCTGACGAGAAGAATATTTAAAAAAATTTTTCAAAAAATTACACGAACGTCCACTTATTATTAAAAAATTATAGTGAACTTACCTTTGAAGTAAGAAAATCATTCACATTTTCGGTTTTCTAACCCATACGTGTTCCTCCTTTTCGTTCTTCTTGTATATGCTATAATTTTTAACCCACCACGCGCGTTTTACCTCAGTTTCGTCACTATGTTCCTAACGCAGACACCCGTTCATCTTTGTCAGCATCCACCGCCACAGCAATTCGTCAACGTCGTATCTCCAGCATCACCTGGGTTCTTTTCTGTCGCGGCCCACATTTCCGAAAACAATTCCAGTCGTAACTTACTGGTGCAAGTTTGGATCATGAGCTGCATTCCATGAGACTCCTCGTTGAAGTTCACGCGGCAAATTCTGACAACTTGAGCGCTTTAATTATACTGATACAAGACTAGCATCTCGGCTCGCTGAGCAGCCGGTCGCTATAAATGGGGTAGTGTAGCCTTCAGTTGCCATAAATAGAGTAATGCGAGCTCAGCTCAGTCAAATCAACGATAATGGCATCTTAAACAGCGCGCATTGCTATAATGTAGCAACCAAATAGGATGAGGCTTTGATTCAGTAGGAGTGATGAGAAATGTTTCAATTTTGCATAGGCGGCTATAGCACGAGTACTTCACCATAACGACCGGCAACAGATTAAGCCTTGAACATGCATCAACAAATTGATATTACAAAAGACAAAAAAATATATACCTTATATTAACTCAAAAAATCGTGAACACGCCGTAAGTTTTTTCGAACAAAAAGCAACGAAGAACCTCAGAATTTTGCAGGTGCTATTTTAATTACTTCGTCTGGTCAGAAACAGTTGGTGCATACAACATTAAACGATGGTCGATAACAGTTGCCGCAGAAAGAAAATGTCCAAACAAATCAAATGATACATTATACTTTCGACGTTTTGCAATATACTTTCAAAAAGCGCAAGAAACAAGGATAAGAAAATGATTTCCAGAATGTTTTCCAGAACATCGATGTCAATGTTTTTGTAACTGCACCAACTGTTCCCAACCACAGGGAGTACTTAATTAACGTAAAGATTCTTATAGTAGCACTTCAGTTACAAAAGACATAACTTCCAGTACTCGCTAAATTCCAAGCAATTTTGAAATAGCGCATAAAACTCATTTTGCGGACCCGATGCAGGAAATCACAATTAGTCAACCACCCAACAATACTAATGTTCATAATAGGAATAATCCGCAATATCCGTTCACTGATACTGCACGTACCTTATCGAACATGGAGGACAGAACAGCAGCGGAGAGGGGAAACTGATGTGCCAAGAAAAATTAAACTGAACTAAATCAAATTAATTGTAAGTTTACTGTTATGTTCGTTTTCGACTTTAGAGTCGCAGAATCTTAAAAAATAATACTAAATTACTCAAATACTTATCAAACAAAAACAAAGGAATTAATTCGACGCGAGGAAACCACTCAAATTCGTCTTTCAAATACGTGAAATCATCAACAATTTCCCAACACAAAATTCCCGTCACAGGGAAGAAATTGCATGGTTCACTTTCATTTCACTGACATCTTATCCTTATATTTGTATGCAGAATTTAGCAGTAGAAATGAAAGGTGAAGCACCTGTGTTGCACTACAAGCCACCGTCATTAATGGAAAATCATTCCTCTCCTCAGAATAAGTTACCGTCTAACTAAATGTTCCCCTTTCTATCAACGACAAAATGCACTCATTACATCGCAACGAAAATTGTAATGAAATTTTAAGCCACTACAAACTCGACGAAAAGAAAAACAACTTCCGCCCTTTATTGCAACGATCTGACATAAGAATTCCAAAGAAGAACAAAAGAGGAAAAGTTCAACTACAAAAATCTTGACACGAGAGACTTTTGAAGAGCGAAGAGAGAGAGACCTTGTTGAGCTGGGAGGGAAAATGCGTCGCGCCGAGAGGGAAAATGCGTCGCGCCGAGAGGGAAAATG
>VCRD01007932.1:8199-19314 GCA_006783055.1 Trinorchestia longiramus
TGAGAATGGAGGGGTAGGAAAATAGAGAAATCTACACTTGAATATTTCATTTGGAAGCCGATGACACCCATTCAGTCTTTCTAAAAATATTTGTGAATCGTAAACAATAAAAAATCCAACTATTTAGCTACCTTGCTAGATCTGGTTTAAAAGTTTTCATCTAGTTAATGACAAAAGACTTTTAGAACGCTTCTCAATGGAATAATTTCATGAAGTTTAACTGAGAGAAGCAAGTGATGAGACTAGCAGAGTTGATTACCGAATAGAAGAAAATTTTCAAAAAACTCACTTTGATTATCCGATGAAATTAGATGTAGTGTGCACGTAAAACTTAGGGGGGGAGTAAAAAACAGATTTTTTCATAAATTTTACTGGAAAAAGTCGTTTGTGAGTGCAGAAATTCATATAGCTATTCTTATGATCGCTTCATAAATTCAGAGATGAACCTTTTCTTTCTTCAGTGCTTCTTGCCTTTTCCTTTTCCTTTTCCCTTGCCTTTTCCGGGCTCGGGGAAAGGATCCGGGTTCGGGTCGGCGATGGCTCCAATCACCATCATCATCACCACCATGGCAATAATGCTCAAATTCTGCAAAAAATGAAAAACATTTTTACATTCATATATGTAAATATATGTGTACAAAACAGCAGCAACGCTTTTTTTGAATAGTTACGGAAAATATACATTTGCGCTGTTCAGTAAACTATAAACATTTAGTGTGTGTGTGTGTGTAATAATACTGGTGTAATTTAATTACAAATTTTAACTTAATATTCAAAAAGGCCAAAAAACGCTCTTATGTTGTATTCGTTGCAATGCACGAAGAATGCGTGAAAATTTCGTTGTAGGACTCGCAGGAGCTTGAGACACAAAATTTATACTTCTTCATTGACAACTCATCTTCTCACAACGCTCGCATTACCATCTCAAATTGCGAACTGGATTGAAAAAAACACGTGGGATTATGCCATGATGAATCTGAACAGCAACCTCACCGGCAGTTCAACTTCATAATCAACACAACTCGCACACACTCTTAAAGAATGATCACTGAGTTGAGCGCATGTGTTAAACACACGTTCTGTTACTGCCCTAAAATGAAGCGTGGTTGCAGCAAAGACTGAACGAGCTTATACTTAGAGTACAGGCAGATTTGGCTGAAAATTAACTCTAATGTTTTGGCTGCCATCGGCAAACTTTCTGTGTTCACCAACTGCCCACAACTGCACAGGGTAACACATGAGAAGCTGCATATTGTGTTTTTGTGCGTGGTTGTGAGCAATAACAGTAGATGTAACTCACCAAGAAGGAGGCCATTGTGCAGGAGTTACTCGGAGCGATGTCGTTCGAGTGATGCGGGTGGTTGCTGAGCCGCCCCTCATATACCTGACGGAGGCGCTGCAGCGGGCGACGCTTGTTGCGCAGTAGGTTACATGACAGTTGATAGGTCTGCCTACGAGGTCAATTACTGTAAGGTTGACCTCCAGCTTGTAGCAACAGCTCGAGTTACAGGGCAGTCGACTCGTAAATTGTAAAGCTTGTTGGTTTAATTTAACTTAACTTATGTAACAATTGAGTAACATTCCAAACTCTGAAACAATTAAAATATTACATAAAATAAGTAACTTTTTAATATGAAGCTTTCATAGTTTCAATTCGTTATTTAATGGCAGCTGCTCTTAGGCTTTGTTCCGAGCAGATATTTCTCATTTTGCTAAATTATGTTGGCTAGGCTAAATTATTCAAGCTACGTTGACTATTTAGTCGCTTGGTAATTTAAAATCTAGCTTTCGTTGTTTGGTATTTAAGTTGTAGTAGTGAAATGAACATATTTGCTGACTATAGTTGCACATGTGTAAGAGTGCGAGACTTGCTGAGATGACTGAACGTTAGGTCAGGTCTAAGAAGAATTTAGGACCACGCTGTTGTTTCACCATCAGTGATGGTGTAAGGAGCGAGAGAACTGAGAAGCTTTTTCTTCAGTGAGTAAGATACTTATCTGTTAACAGTCCATTTCCCTTCATAGATACGGGAGCATCTCAGGGTATATTATTTATCATAAACATCAAACTTTTCGTTTATGATGAGGATGCCATTTGAAATTAGTTTGAAACCCTCTATTTTGATGACAAAACGTAGTGCGTAAGGGTAACAATTTGTACAAGAATCCTTGCGTAATTTTTCAATGTGATATAGAATAAAATATTCAAAACACACATTACTTTACTGTCATTATTTAGACATTTTCGTTATTATACTATTTAGAGGTATTTTACTACCTAGACATATTTTAACCACATGCCATAATCAAGTAAACTGAATATTACTGATAGGCAAAGCTAAATATTCTTGACATTTCAATTTGAATATTTCAGACTTTTCAATTTTGGTGTTGTGTATAATCAAAGCTGAATATTATATGATTTCTCAAGTTATGGTACTGAATATTATTAATACGTAAATATATATATTGTTGATAAGTAACCATGAACATTGATGATAATTGAAACAGAATGTTGTTGATAGCACTGGTCAACACGATATTTCTGGCAAAAGACTTTAAACCAAATTCTAACTAAATTTGTGCTGCTGATTACGAATATAAATTCAATTTTTGTCTATCACATCAGGATTTCGAGACATATCTTTTTTCATTTTCTGATGAAAACTACTCAGCCTTTATATCGAAGGTTTCATGATAAAAACACATGATTTTTAGTACTACATTTTGTATATTCTTAATTAAGGAATAGCAAAGATTACAAAGTTCATCTACAGCAAATCAAATATAGTGACAGAATTAAAATAGAAATTACAAAAATACATATATATGGTGCACAGATCAATGGCAAATGGCAGTGCTGAACTTTCTTTTCTTGGCTGATCTCTGATGCACAGCTTCTGGGTGGTCTCTCATCAAGCTTCAGCAATAATCCGCCATCATATGTGAGTCCCACCGGCCTTGATACCGTTCTTACATTGTTTTAATGTTCTGATAAAAACGCTCCCCTTGTTTTTCGCTAACATCCCAAGGTTCTCCGGAAAATCGTCTAAATGACTGTGTAAATAGTGAATCTTGATACTCAGTCTTCATTCAAGATCTCGCAGTAGCTCTTCCACAATCTCTTCATAGTTGTCTGCTTTCTCATTCCCTAGAAAATTCTGCACCACATTACATAATGCATTCCAAGCTCTTTCTTATGTCTCAATCATTGATGTGATGAGATTTGGATCTCTCATAAGTGTTTTTATCTGAGGTCCATCAAATATTCCAGCCTTTTTCTTCTCGTCACTAAGACCAGGAAACGTTGAACATATATAGCTGAAGCATTCTCCACTGTGATCAAGACCTTTGACGAACTACTTCATACATCCACGTTTTATGTGCAAGGGAGGAAAGATAATGTTCTTCCTATCCACTATAGGATCATTGATAACATTCTTATCGCCAGATGCCAAACTCTGTCCCTGAGTCCATTCATTTTTCACCCAATGCTCTCCTGTAGCTCTACTGTCCCTGTAACATACTGTAGAAAACAAATGTATTTTGTGTACCCTCCTTGCTGATCCAAAAAATTAAACATTTTCAAATTGACACAGATTAACCACCCAGGAACATGATATTGCAACCTCTCTAGAACAATCTTGATGTTGTTATATTCTTCTTTAAGTGTTACAGAATGACTTATTGGTAGAGCCATACCTATTTCCATTGTGTAACAGAACACATTTCAAACTTCTTTTGGAACTATCAATAAAAAACCTCCAATCATTTGAATCGTATGCTGGAAGTCCCATAAAGAGAAGTTGCCTTTCTATATCAGTACAATAGACAAGCTGCACATCTGAATGGAAGTACGCAGTTGTGCTTCCCTGTTACGATAAAATGAGACACTTGTGCCTGGTTTCAACATTTGATTTTCTTGTGGTCTTGAAGCCAATAGTTCAGCAGACTCTTTTGGTAGATAAAGATCTCTAACCAAATCATCCAAAGCAGACTGAATAAACAGAATTGGTTTGTAACAATCTTCATCACATGGCTGAAAAATATCTGCAGTGTCTTCTTCATCACTAGAAGGTGAGCAGATATCTGTCACTAAGTTTTGGAAGTGTGATGTGATAGAGAAAATATAAGATCAGATTTGAATTCAGCACCCTAAAATTAGTCTAAAACTGTTCTTAAATTCCATGCCAGAAATTTTTTTTTGTATACCAGTGTAATAGAGGCTAAATATAGTTCAAACCGTTATCCGATGTTTACCCAAAGTTTCACTGGATTTTAAAATATTGTAAAAAAACGAAAAATTTCTTAAGGGTAAAACTATAAAAACCCTGTCCATATAACTAGAATATGAACAATTTTTAGCTCAATAATTTTGATCATACTTGAGACTCTCAGCATGTATTATGTAAGAATATTATGCAAACGTGAAGAAATAATGTAGATTTTGTGAATAACACAAGTCAACAAAGTTTAACGTTGAATATTAAGTCGATTCATAAATAATTTCCGACTTTTTGATGTAAATTTGAAGTGCTTTTTGTCCATTTTAAAACGCTCATATTTTGGTTTACTAGTCTAAATTGCATTAATAATTCTCTTTCCATTTTTTTAGAGCCCTTTTATCACTTGCATTGCAGTAAAATTATAAAAAATAACCCTTAAAATGGAAGACGTAAAGTTACATATTTAACTTGTAATGTGGGAGTTTAAACAGAAAAATGGTGCAGTAGAGACAGCGAGGAAAATATGTAGCATTTACGGCCAGAATGTCATAACAGATCGACAAGTAGGAAATTGGTTTACAAAATTTCGTTCTGGTGATTTAAGGTTGGAAGATAAGCCTAATGCTGAGGGCTCATTGGACATCGATGAAAATGTTTTAAGAACGTTAGTGGTGAACGATTCTCGTCTAAGCACTCGTGAGTTAGCGAAATAACTCAATACCTCACAGCCTACCATATGCCGCCACTTAAAAAAGATGGGTAATGTTAGCAAATTAACGTCTAGCATTTATCAACAGAAAAATGGTCACCCTCTTTCATGAAAACGCAAGACCACATGAGGCAAAAGTAACGCAAGAAAAATTTTTGCAACTCGGCTGGTCTGTACTGCCCCATCCACTATATTTCCAAGCCCTCGCCCCGACTGATTTTCATCTCTAGGTCTTTACAGAATGCTCTTCAAGGTCAAAAATCAAGGTCAACATCCAAAGATTTTTTTGAATCGAAACAAACTTCATTCTATTCGGAGGGCATTAAAAAGTCAATTGGCAAATGGCAAAAGGTCATTGAAAATAATGGTGAATATACGATTGATTAAAACTTCTTAACTTGGTTTGTATTATACGTTGAATTAAAGATCATAAAACGGAAATTATTTATGAATCGACCTAATATCATAGAATAGAAAAGAATAAAATAGGATAAGGCGATAGAAACGAGCATTTTGGCCCATTCCTGGGTTGATACCCAAGTCCCATGCCGTCTAAAGTAAAGGCATCAATCATGCACATACATCTTAATTTCGTAAGTCAATTTAGTCACGTACACGCACTTCACTCACGCACAGACATTTCAGTCAAACGCATTTATCTCAATCAAGCACTGGCCCTGGGAATTAGGGACATAGTATCAGTACGTTATAAAACTGGGGGGTTAGTAATCCAATATTTGTCGAGATGATTTTTGAATGCATTTCCAGTGCCAGCAGAAACAATGTTTTCGGGCAACTGGTTCCATGTTGCGGCAAATTTAACAGGAAAGAAGTTCATAGCTTGGGGTGTTTTGAACTTTCTTAGTATTAGTTTTTGGGTGTTATTTCTGGTTCGCATGTTACCATTTCTTTCGAAAAACCCTTTCAGGGTAATATCGTTAAGGCCGTTGAGATACATGTAGATTTCAAAAAGTTCCCCTTGCAGTCTTCTTTATTCTAGGGAGATAAGTTCAATGTATTGCAGACGTCTATCGTAGCTGAAATGGCGGAGTTTTGGAATCATTTTCGTTGTTTTACGCTGCCTTTTTTCAATTCTATCAATATATCTTCGTAGGATAAGAGACCAGAGTTGCACTGCTTATTCCAAATGTGGCCGGACTAGAGCTTTATAGAGCGGTAATATTATGTTGGTTGACTTGTTTTCAAAGTTTCGTGCCATGAAACCAAAAATTCTGCTAGCATTTCTGACGCTTTATTCAACTTGTTTGTCATGTTTGAGATTTTCAGTGACAATGACACCCAGATCTCTTTGTTGCTGGAGTGCTTCAATGGGTATGTCATTCATCGTGTGTTGGAAATGTCAGTTATTTGCACCAACGTGTATTCCTGAATATTTATCAATGTTGAAGTTCATTTGCCGGGTTTAAGTCCATCGTAGAAGACCGTTGAGGTAGGATTGGGCAGTTACTCTGTCCCTTTCGTTGAATGCTTTGCAGAGTTTCGTGTCATCGATAAATTTGTTGATTTTACTGATGATTCCGACATCAAGGTCGTTGATGTAGATGATGAAGAGGAGCGGGCCTAAAACACTTCCTTGAGGAACTCCTGATGTTACATGCCTCGAATCGCTGGCTTGATTGTGAAGCATCACTCGTTGAGTGCGACCAGTAAGTCAGTTTCGGATTCAACGAGAGTGGTTGCCTTGTATTCCTTGCGCTTCCACTTTGGCCATGAGTCTTTCGTGGGGAACCTTGTCAAAGGCTTTTTGAAAGTCTAGGTATACAAGGTGTACGACTTTCTTACGGTCATATATGCCGTTGACTTCTCCAATAAAGTGAAGGAGGTTTGTGAGGCAGCTAAGTTTTCCTTTGTTTCGGCTATTTGAGGAAATCGGATTGTAAAGAACTAATTTTGGTGCGCTGATTTCAAATCTGTGCTCAGATTTGAACTAGCAAGTGAAGTTTCTTAGCTATATAATTATACAGGGTGTATAATCATATAACTCAGGCGAAGTAACAGCAACCAAAGCAACACTGCACAGATGCGTAACTAAAAAGTGTACGTGTTACTCAGGAACCTGAAGAAATAGAACAATTCTGATTATAGATTCGGAAATAACATACTTGGTTTAGCATATATGAAACTCTACTAATATAGTAGCAAAGTTTTTGTCAGCTAGTGTAATTGGTGAAAAATTTAAATCGTACAAGGTTGACTGGATGTCGATTCTGAGCCACGGATACAATACCAGATCGAATATATACCAGTAAATTAACTTCCCAGCATTTATAATGATTGCCTCTCTTCAACGCTGAGTTTTGCAAGATTCTGAGACAGTAACACTTATAAAAATTTCATAGGGGTATATAATGTAACATTTAATGTTTTTATCCATAATTTGGCAAAAATGTACATTAATAAGTTTCCTCGTGCATGAGAATGTCAGCTTGTACTGAGTTCGAATATTATGAAAATGCGAAGAAATAGTGTAGAATTAGTGAATATCTCGCCAAAAATTATTCTGGTGTACTAAATACACGGGAGTAAAAATCATGAAGATAGGATGTAAATTAAATATATATACATATATATATATATATATATGTATATATATATATATATATATATATTTATATATATATATATATATATATATATATATATATATATATATATATATAAAACTCTCCAATTAAGTAATCTTAAGTCGTCTGTATTCGTTGCCTGAATTCAATACCAAGTGTCTCAAAATTCTGAGACTGAAATTTTCTAAAAAAAGCCTTTGCACATTGATCCAGGAATCGAACAAATTTTAAATCAGTAATTTTTATTTAGGTTTAAAATCTTCACATGTATTAATTGCGAATATTATGAAAGCGGAAACAGATGTACATTGCTTAGATTTGGGAACGAAAACACTAGTAAGTTAGAGAAAGCTTGATTGCTAGGGAGAAAAACATCACACACCAATTGGAAACCCCGAGTATAACAATAATAAAAATAATAAAACATCAACTACTTGATGAGTGAAAGAGAATTATCTTCCTACCCTTTATATTAAGCTAGGAGTAATGAAGCTATTGGTTAAAGCTGTTAACGTGAAGGGTGACTGTTTTTAATGTATATGTGCAACATTTCTTGACCTAAGTTAAGATGAAATAAAGGCTGGTGTTTTTGATGTGGTATAAATTAGGAAGTTAACGAAATGTCAGAAGTTTTCGAACTTGATGACTGAAGCAGAAAAAAGAGCATGAGATACTTTTGTGGCACTTATGAAAGGTTTTTTTTTGAATAAAAAGAATGCAAGCTACTGGAATTTGGTGGAGAGATGGCTTAATAACTTTCATCGTGTAGGCTACAGCATGAACTGGCTATTAATTTCTTAAATTCAGTTTTCTGCTAATCATAGAGACATGAACAAGGAACATGATGAGTTTTTTTTAAGATGTCAAGGTTATGGAGGAGAAGCATCAAGGTTATGGCTGAGAGATATCAAGGTTATGGAGGAGAGATATCAAGGTTGTGAGGGAGAGATATCAAGATTATGGAGGAGAGATATCAAGATTATGGAGGAGAGATATCAAGGTTATGGAGGAGAGATATCAAGGTTATGGAGGAGAGATATCAAGGTTATGGAGGAGAGCCATCCAGACCGATGGAACACAAACATGAGACCCGATTACAGTTGGAGTATTCAAAGGGACTCTGTAGACATACAACACTCCAGACCAGTGGTTTCCAAACTTTGCAAATTATTTAATATGGTGGTCCCCTACAACAGACTTTTTGAAATCAGTGTCTCCTGAAGGAATAAATACATGCTATGATTTATATACTATAACAGAAAACAAATATCAACTGTGATGCAGGTTAATAAAACAACAAATCGAACAATATTCCATTAAAGAACTAATGACAACTGAAACCAAAATAACTATTGAGGGGTCAAACGAAAATCCCAAAACAATGTAACTCATTCACATTTAATGGGATGGAGTTGCTTTCCTTCAACTACCTGTTGAATGTTTGGAATTGTTTTGCTCAGGGCAACTGTCATATCGTGCTGTATATTCAGTTTGTTGCTACGTTTTGATTTGATGGCAAGCAAAGAGGAAAACGATGTCTCACACTCATCAGTAGTGGCAAATGAAACAGTCACCTTCAGAGCCATCTTTGCAACATCTGGATAAGAATGTGACGTCAATCCAGAAGCCACTGGAACATATTTCGGCAAAGATATGTTTTGCACTTCCGTTATTCAATAAATCTATGAACGGATTTTGAATAACAATGTAGTCAGAAAGCAAGTCGTGAATGGAAATTACAAATGGGTTGTTGACAAATCTGTACTGTATATCAAATGCTTCTAAATTAACGAAATAATGTCTAATTTCCTTACAAAGCATTAATGAGTGTTGTTTTATCGTGTCTGAGATATCATTATCAATGTCAAGATCATTTCCATCAATGAATAAATTTAATTGTGGAAATGAAGTAAAGTTTTCTTTTCCAACTTTGAGTTCCACAATTCAATCTTCATTTAAAATACAGTTAGTTTTTCGTAACAATTGGGCATTGTGATTCCTTTGCCTGACGATTCTTAATGAATTGAATTTATGTATTCAAATACATACATATATCGACAAAACACGACCAGGATTGTAAAAAGCGATAATCTGAAAATTTTACATGGAGATCTTGTTTAGTGTTTTATAAAAATTGTTGCATTTCATCGCGTAGTACAAACACTCTTTTCAAAACTTCCCCTTTGAGAGCCACCACTTTCCCCTTTGAGTGTGAGTGTAGCAAGACTGTTTTAAAATCAGAAATGAGCTAGAAAAGACCTATGAGCGTGTGTATGTGGCTCCATAAATTGCTATCGGTGGCAACCTCTCGCGGTCCTCCTCGAAACCCTTCGCGGTCGCCCAAGGGACTGCGGACCCCAGTTTGGGAGTCCAGACGCTCCAGACGGTGAATATGTTGGTACGGGGAGTTTTGTTTTCGTTTTATTTATTATATTTGAGAAATAACTGGATGTATTCAATAGAAGTTGACGTTATCCTATGTGTAATTTATCATTTCTTTAAGTTTTGAGCCAGAAGATTTAGTATCCACACTGAGTAAATTATTCATAGAGTATATCATAAAATACGGACATGCAATTGAATAAAAACTAAAGTGATGAAAGAAAATTAATGTTGAACTTCAAATCAGTACTTAAAAATTGACTGCAAACAACTACACCACTTAATTCTACCAAATATATGTAGCTTATTGTAATTGAAAATGCATGTTGTTTATATATGAACATGGATATTGTTGATAATTTAAGCCAAACAGTGTGTACAAATTGAGCCATGCACTGCACAACTTTTGCTATAAGCTGTATTTAATTTAAGCTCTTTGAAGCATCGCGTACATACATCACTGAAAAATGGGCTGCTATAGTTTTTGTTACTGTATTTGAGAGGTATCAAATGAGTATATTGTAAGTTTTGGGAAATTCTCTTTGGGTGTTTATCGCAAGCCATTTTCAGATATGCTTAGTTAATATCATTGTACAACATTTTTAATTGCATTATTGCTGACAGAAAGATCAGTTCTACCTCCATATGAAACTGTTTGCATTTGTTACCAGAATCGCCAAACCTTAAACCTTTGGCCGTGGTCACGACCGTCGCAACTGTAGTACACAACGCACACGTAGGCCTACATTGCGCCACCCTTGACCTCGTGGGCGAATCATCGCACAACCACGTGTGATGCTGCGCAACACGCGTCACCCCTGCAGCGCCTCCGTCAGGTATAATTAACGACGAAATTATTTGTATACCCACTAAAATTTAATACTTTTACCAATTTCTTAGAATTTTATCTTCGTATGATTCAACACTCTTTATATGTTACTCATTTTAGGTACATTAAAAGAAATTTTAAACTCTGTGGTTTCGAAGATAGCTTGAATTTAACAATTTCAACATGGACATCATGCAAAAAAATTAATTTACAAGAATATTTGTAATATAAACAATTCCTGCTTAAAAATATCAATTCATGTAATTATGAGAAATTCTTATTTTTATTCCGTGTATAGAGCATTGTGTAGGGTGATGTGGGGGCAAGTCGTACTACTAGTGGCATTATATTTGCCAAAATTCAGGTTTCGATGTCAGAGCAACTG
>VCRD01007935.1:1476-14863 GCA_006783055.1 Trinorchestia longiramus
ATAAGGTGCACTAATGGAACACACATTCATAAGGTGCACTAATGGAACACACATTCATAAGGTGCACTAATGGAACACACATTCATAAGGTGCACTAATGGAACACACATTCATAAGGTGCACTAATGGAACACACATTCATAAGGTGCACTAATGGAACACACATTTATAAGGTGTACTAATGGAACACACATTCATAAGATGAACTAATGGGACACACATTCATCAATTAAATTTAATATTCACCATGCAAAACAAACCTTGAAGCTGAAGTCCTCATGACTAGGAGATGCAGATAATGTGAGCTGTAGTTTTTCTTCAAAGGGTTCTTCTATGACAGGCTCAGACGATGGTGGTGATGGTGATGGTGAGATGAAAAATGATGAAATGGCATACACAACACTTAATGACAAACTGAGACCAAACAACATGCCAGACAAAAAACTCGGCAATGGTAAAACAAAACAAATAATAAATATAGTAATACCAAAGGAAACTCTCCAATAATACTGAAATATAACAGGAATTCTTTGTGAAATGCTGGCTGGCCAAAAACTGCTGTTGATTTCAGAATCATGAAGATTAGGCTCTTGCTGAGCCTCTGAAGAAAAAGGTTCAGCAAAACTATTTTGAGGTTGAAAACTTCTCTCAGGAGTTGATGAATAATGCACTGATTTGCCATCCAAAATAGACAGTAGTGTGTCCTCTGCAGCTTCTACTCCATGTTCTATGGATGAATCAAAAAATTCCAAAGAAGTCTTAGAAGGAGATGGGACATCTGCAATTTTGGTTGCCAAAGTAGGCTTCAAAGAAATTCCCGTGAAAGGACGACCTCCCTTCCGATGCCTGAACCGAATATCAAACACGCTTGGTGATGGAAGCCTCGTTTCTTTGGCGTGTGGCTCTTCTGGTGGTTCAGTTTCATTTGGTTGTATTTTAGGAACTGCTGGTGCAAATGCCTCTAAAGGCAAGTTGTCAGGAACTTTAGAATAAAGTTCATCATTTTTAGATTCAGATGCCAGATGTGAAAAAGATATGCACTCATCATCAATGAAACTTGTGTGAGAGAGGTCACTATCATGAGAAGGGAAATGAGAATTTTTGCTTCTTTCTGACCTTATTTTACCAATTCTGTCTTCTAAAGTTTTGCTCAGCCGAGAAAAAAGACTTTTAGGTGATGCTGTGGCACTCGTTGGCCCCAAGGAGGCAACAGAGAGTGGTCGAGGATCACATGGAGTGTTGACATGGGGTACCTCCTCAAATTTTGTCAGGTCATCAATGTGAGCAGATTCAAGACTCTGAATGGAGGATCCAAGAGAGTCGTCAAGGCTGAGCGAGCGCTTGCCGGAGGATGGGAGGGAAGAACATGGGGGTGCTGAACATGACAAGCCATCTCCATTTTCAGTAAAACTGTCCTCATTTGCATCACTACCATCAATATCCATATCTGAAATTCAAAATTAAATTAAATATTGGCTTGTACAATACATGCACCCAAAAAATTATCAGAAAATATTTTTAAATACTTCTATTCACACATTGGCAGTATCAACTAATTTTGAAAGACATAACTAATTTTAGGAAATATGGTCCCTTCATGTTAATTGTCCATTGTTTTAGTAATATAAAACTCTAATAAATATAGAAATACTGTATTTTCAAAATAATGTTGATAAACATACAAGTGAATGTTAGAATAAATGTAGTAAATTTAAAAAAAGTTTACTCTATTTTTAGGGACTAAATCTTGAAAACAAATAATTATTGAAATACAAACAATATAAATATATTGGTAAGTTAACATTCTGCATGTATACTGTACATATTGGCATATATTCACATTCTATGTAGCAGACAAATAAGCATTGAACTTGACAGTAATGTGACAAAAAACAGTCACCTTGACAATGCACCAAGAATATTGAGCTAAGATACTTGAAGAATGTTAGTTATGATTGTGAGACAGTGGAGTTACAACACACATAGTGCAAGATGAAAATCACTCATATCAAAATTGCAATCTCCATCTCCAATCTCTCTGATGAGGTAATATATATAATTTATTAGAACTTACAATAGAACAGAATTTTAGAGTATATCTAGGAGTTTGTTATGGTTCTCAAGTTGTCTGAAATACAGCATGAAAATGTTATTCTATGTTAGTAATGTTATCTATTACATAGCATGCATAAGAAAATGTTTATTTCTTGAAATAAATTTTGTAAAATATTTTAAACTAAAATAGCTTAATAGTGTAAATGGCTACTTCTTTTATTTCAAATTTGTGAGTAATATGAAAAAAATGCATGATAAATTGATTAATTTCATCACGATTACGGTTAGAAGATAACAACCATCTACTCAAATAATGCAGGAATGAATTTCTTATCAAAATTTTGAGCCATTATAACTTAGATAATCAGGGAATCTTTGAAAATTAAAGCTTAAGCATTACAATAAAATGTACACTTTCAATATCTTCTTTGTCTACGCTATTCGGTTACATCTACCTGCAGCTTATCAAGGCAGTTGTAGCGTATAATTAATATTCTTTCCATCAAATAATAATAAAACCCAATTATCTTCCCAAATGCATATTTTTCAGTTAGTTTAGAACTATTAAAATGAATTGATATTTTTTCTTATTTGATAAATCAATTGAATCTTTAATCGATACGATAAAGACGAACGTTTTGTACATTCACAGCAACAAGTTATTGTTAGCATATCGAAAACGTGAAACAAATACCCATACTTCCCAACTAAATTTTACAACTAAACTTGAGATCAAAAGTTTTACAAAGCCACTCACTCAGCTCTATAGATAACAAAATCTGAATATAAACAATGAAAACTCTGAATCATCGCAAAACTCACCAGTCCAGTGGATTTCAGGAATACTAATAAGCTACATCCGCAAGTAAGGACGTTTGCAGTTAGCTGAAAAACGTTCCCATTTCAAGGTGCAATCTGTACTTCGTGATGGCCAAGCAATGAGAGAAATATTTCATCTTCCAAATGTTAGAATGTTTGTATCATTTCAATATTTATTACTTAATTGAAAAAACTACACATAGAATTAGCGAAACAAAATATTTAAAGCGGATTATTAGTGATTGAGTACTCTACAAACACGAAAGAGTATTTTAATATATAAAAGAACGTTCTAAAATGACGTGAACTTATGAAACTGTAAGAGCATTAGTAAAATTTTCAATTTCTTATCATATTGCATGAGCATACATATTAATTAAAAAAACATATTACAGTGCAGGATTTATGAGGATAAAAAAAACAAACAAACAAACAATCTTTATTTCCAATCAAGTACACAGTACATAGACATTAGTACATTGGTTTTTCAAATTCTTAAGGTTAACACTCTTAGAGTAAGGGTGATGGTGAGCTCCATGCGACGATCCTGGGATGTGTCCATGGGCGGGGAATTGAGGGCTTACCGATAAGTGCGAGCTCACGGCGTGAAACGAGAAACAGCTCGTATTCATTGCCGGGTTTCGAACCCGCAGTCTTTCTGCACAAGCAGAGACCCGATACAGAACACCGGCCGCAGACCACTCGACTACGGTGGCTGAGTGGATGCAAAAGAAGTGGATGCAATTTTCATAACGTATGAAAAATAAATTAAGTCTGTTACTCAGTGTTCACGTGCTTAACAAGATATTGTATACCCTACTACTCCACATAAACAAAGTCAGTAATTCAAGGAAGATTTAAACTTTTTTCAGTTAGTAACTTGTTGTATGATCATAATTCGAGACAGATTTCAACTTTTTATTTGCTTAGTTTTTAGTTTTAGTTTTTTAATTTATTTAATTTCCGATTTTACTGAACACGATGAAGTTCTCAGTTAACTAAAATAATATTCGAATTTTATGGATCATCAATCCAAAACACAAGGCACTCGATCAGTTAATTAGAAATCCCAACCTAAAATTTCTCTCTGACTAATATATATATTTAAATTTTAGGTTTTAGCTTTACTGTTGCAAAATCAAATTACAATATTATTTGTATAAGATCTGTGTTCAAGTAAACGCTTTGTTGTAGTTTTAAAGGCACTTTAAATTCTAAGTTTTGCTTCAATGGTATAACAGAAAGCATCGCTGTTTTATCACATACTATGCATAGAATACCTTCCACATATAGTCCCACTATATAATAATACAGAGTTTGTTGCTTGCTTGTTCCATCTATTAGTCAAATTCTTATGGATTTAGATTGGAGAAAATTTGATAAAATATATATGTATTGCAAGCATTGCAGTGTGGATATCAAAGGTGCATCCTTGAATGTGGAAACTCCTTCGCAAATCAAGGGTCCACTAGCCAACCAAACGAAAAAATTCAGTAAAAAACACGTGAATTAGTTCACGTGGGGGTTTACTAGTTTTATAATAAGGTGATGTAAAAGCAATACTAATACACATCTCATGTGTCAACTTTACTGCATAGACATTCCTTTTTTTTCTCCAAAGATAAGTTCAGCGTCATCAAGAAAACAAAATAATTGGCTTCGGTCTCCGTATCATTTTTTTGAACGTCAGTTCGCAGTGAGAATATATCTTTTAAAGTCAATCTAATATCTAACAGGATTAATAAAGATATAATACATCTCAGACGTTTACTTTTACGCTTTGTTGAGGAAAAACATTTTCCGTATTACTTACGTTTATTGGCAATGCTGAATTTTCACCACTTCCGGCAAAAAATAGGTTCCTTGTTCCCATGCCTAAATGCCAGCACCACAAATTTGGGCCTTTATCTCAAAGAGTTGGTATCCTAGATACTCACAATTCCGCCAACCATAGCATGACCCTCCTCAATCCCTGAAGTACAGTTCATACAAGAACTTTTTCTAGTTGAACTAAATTAAAGCCACTTCCTTCCTTTAACCCTAAGGAACTAAAAAAGGGAACATGCTTACTGCCATGGGTTATGAAGTTGGGGGGGGGGGAAGGATAGGGACCAACTTCAGGTAATGTTTGCGTTGATGCAAACAACTCCTTAACAAGGCCAGGGTGCGCAACCACGATGCCCAGCTACCTGCAAGCATCTTAATTTTAATATCTCGTGAAATTTGATTCAATTAGGAATTTAGATCCGTTGTGGAATGAAAATGTAATTTCTTTATGTCTTATATGATGAAGCTATATATATTAAAATTACATTGAGAAACAGGAAGTATCACATTTTTGTTCAACTTAGTCATTGTAAAAACAAGTAAAGCGTTAAAGAGGAAATTAAAATAAGCATGATAGGATTTTCTGAAGTTACGTTATTAACCGTAATGATGCAGGGGTAGAAATAACATTAAGAGAAAAAGAAAAAAAAACAGAAAAATGACGCAGAGAATTTTAATGAGAAATACATCGCTTAGTTTTATCTGTCCAACATGAATAATGATATACATATGAGTAGCCGGAAGCTGCATAGAAGTTCTGTTATCATCACAGTACCACTGAAAACGATACACAAAGAAAAATAAAACACGTTTTTTGTCTTCCGTCAGGTCCCGTTCAGCTTCCCGTCGAGCAAGTAGTGAGAAGAATATTTTTTATATGTAGTTTTTTTCATTAATGAGATCCTGAATGTCTTGAGCTCGGCACGCACGCCCCCTGGACGCGCCCTGTGCAAAAACTCCGCATTTTTGTTGCCCACTGCAGGATCTTTTTTTATGACATCATAACAATTATATTTTATTTTGTCAGAGCGGTAACGAGTGTCCTCTACTGCAGCCACTAATGTTTTTAAATATTATTCAGTGTATTGTGAAAGGATTAAGCTGTTCACGTAGTCAAACTACTCGTATGATGGGAGATAATGCCATGTCCAGCCCCATCTAGAATATGCAGTGCAACTCTGGTCTCCTACCTTAAGGCAAAACATTAACAAAATTGTAATAATTCAGAGTAAAGCAATGAAAGAGATTCCTGAACTTCAAAATTTCAGCTACAATAGATGTCTGCAACAACTTGAACTCATCTCCCTTGAACAAAAAAGACTGCATGGGTAACTCATTGAGATCAATAAGTATCTCAACGGCCTTAATCATGTTACCCTGGAAGGGCTTTTTGACAGAAACAGTAACGAGTGAATAAAAATAACCGCCAAGAAAACTAATAATAAGAAACATCAAGACATCCCAAGCTCTTAACTTCTTTCCAGTTAAAACTGTCGAACCTCAGAACCAGTTGTCAGAAAACATCGTGTCTACTGACACTGTAAACACATTCAAAAATCGTCTAAACAAATATTGGAAAAGAAACCTCCTAGTATTTAATGCACTGATTCTATATCCCTAACTCCTGAGTTTGTATATGATTGTGGTGCATGTGCGTGACTAAAATGCCTGTACATGAGCAAAAGTACGTGTACGTGACTGAAAAAAACTTTGCGTGTTTAGGGTGTATATGTGTGATTGATGCCTTTACTTTATACGGGATGGGACTTGGGTAGCAACCCAAGAATGAACCAAACGGCTCATTGCTGTTGCCCTGTTCTAATTTTTTATATTCATACTAAAATGCATATCCATTTGACGTGATGTGCATTGCTTCAGAGGGACTGTAAAATTTGAATGCAAAATTAGGTTTCGAAACAAAAGCATTGACTGGAACAATTTATCTTCGTTTTAGAATTAAAGAAAAAATAAGTGTGGATTTTAAGCTTTTCATAGGTACATGAGTTTTCAAATAATTATATCCAAAGATAAATACTTCAAGTCTAATTTACAATTAACTTTGCGTCTGTACTTGCTAACACGCATCATCTAAGAATAATAATTCATACAATAATAATAGTTAATAAGTGGTATTTAAAAATACACAATCGATGATATTTTCAGTATCCAGGATATGTAAAAACTCGGGCAAAAAAATAATTTGTTATCTCCAGTGTATAGATCTGATGGTGTATATTCACTTCATGTCTGACATGATTTTAACTGCAGTAACTACTGTGTTTACGTTCATTTCAGGCGAGGTTTTCGAAATTTCAGCTTGAAATACTAACTTAAGAAAATCAGGAGTAAAAAGTATGTTGATTTTAAATCCTGGGTTCATGATTGTAGACGTCCAGAAAACTTTATACAGCTGCTTCATAAGCAACACTGAGTTGCCTGCACAGCTCAAACTGAAATGACAGCAGTAATATGACATGTATGATGTGACTATGCATCAACAGTGTCACATGATATGCTTCTTCTACAAGTTCTCGTAGGGTTTTAAAAGTTGTTCTATAGTTCTACATTTCTTTAGTGTGACTTCGTCTTTACGAAACTCTTCTCGACTACATGACTTACTACATTGCTCTGACTTAATGACTCACTTTTGCCTTTGCATTAGCGTAACTGACTCAGTGACTGACTCAGTGACTGACTCAGTAGCTAACTCAGTGAGTGACTCAGTGACAGACTCAGTGACTGACTCAGTGACAGACTTAGTGACTAACTCAGTAACTGAGCCCATGCCGTCTGTCCCACAAGCCAGCAAAGTAATTAAGTGCAGAGGGCGTAACTCGGTCTGGCAAGGATCAAAGCGTCACGTACACACAGGTTTTATCCTTGGTTTTTCTGATGTGTTCGTGTGGCCTCAGTCACGTAAACAAGTTGTAGGCCCTCTTGCTGCACACAACACTCACTCATACTCACACAACATGGCCGTAGTTTTGCTTAGAACTTCAAGTGACGGTGATGATCTGGGAGCTGTGGCCAGGATACCTAAACTGAAGACTTTTGCCTTCCTATCCCAGCTCTGTCTGAACACCAAGCCCTGGTTAAATATACTTACAAGTTAAGCAAATTAATAGCCCTCATACACACAACAAATGCTGGGTCCAGTGTATTTACGGGAGCTTTGGTTGTTAAGCGCAGGCTATGTAGCAAATAGTATGTTAGCACGTCTTTTTAAGACCTACTAGTGAAACGAACCATACACCTACTTGTAGTACGCCTACGCGTAGCACACCTACTTGTAATTAGTGTTGTAATACAGGCTTAGGTCTATTTAGTGCATGGTTTTCCAGTGGTTCCAAAATGTGCATGAAATGTGTTGACTGTCTGTGAATGTGTTGACTGTCTGTGAATGTGTTGACTGTCTGTAATAGTGTTGACTGTCTGTAATAGTGTTGACTGTTTGTAAAGGTGTTGACTGTTTGTAAAGGTGTTGACTGTTTGTAAAGGTGTTGACTGTCTGTGAATGTGTTGACTGTCTGTAATAGTGTTGACTGTTTGTAATAGTGTTGACTGTTTGTAAAGGTGTTGACTGTCTGTAATAGTGTTGACTGTTTGTAAAGGTGTTGACTGTTTGTAAAGGTGTTGACTGTCTGTAATGGTGTTGACTGTCTGCAAATGTGAGTGTCAATCCACCACTAGTCTAGAGACAGAAGAACATGCAGCTGCCCCACACACAGCTCCCTCACATACAGCTGCCTCACATACAGCTGCCTCAGATACAGCTTCCTCACATACAGCTGCCTCACGTACAGCTGCCTCACATACAGCTGCCTCACGCACAGCTGCCTCACATACAGCTGCCTCACGCAGAGCTGCCTCACATACAGCTGCCTCACGCAGAGCTGCCTCACATACAGCTGCCTCACATACAGCTGCCCCACACAGAGCTGCCTCACATACAGCTGCTACTGGAGGCAAGCATCACATGATGCCGGGCTCTTCCTGACAAAGCGCATTGCAATCCGCAAACAAGAATCTCACATCTACTTATTCACTTTCAATAGTTAGTACTTTATATTTTAGTAAATGGGCATAAAGAATACATGATTTTTCAGGTATACACACTTCAGGTTGTACTACGACAACGTATCTCACTGAGGGCCCGTGCCCCTAAAGAAAGCCACAGGTTTTCGACCAGGGGTCACGACGGGACACCGAAAAACTGCGAATACTTAACTTATTGAAGGGCAGGGACTACAATTGTTAAACGAATTAGAGGGGGGAGGGACATGGGCTTTCAAAGATTGAGGAACGCTGGGCTGGGAGAAATTTTTTATACACAAATATAGAATAGAAATATAGCTCTTTTTAAAGCTTCCATGAGACATGTTGCCAGACTCATGAAGAAGACCTTATGAAAAAACAATTCAAATGCGACTTCTTTAACTGGCGCTTGTTCTCAGTGTAGGTTATTCCTTAGAGGCAGTTTATTCCACTGCAGCTGTGTGCACAGAGGCACAGCACAGGGGCACAGCACAGAGGCACAGTACAGAGGCACAGCACAAATGCACAGCAAATCCTTAACTCAAGTCCTGTTGCCTGGGCTGCCAGCGATGTCTCCGTTCCTTCAGGTGAGGAGTGTGCTGTGGAGTCCCTTCTTCAGTAGCTTCCCCAGCAGGAACTTCTCAGATAAGAGCAAATTCTGACCAAAACTTAATTTTTAAATTTTTCTTAATGTTTTTGTTTTGTTTATTATTCTTGCAATAACAAATGTGTGTTTGGATAGTAACGCATCCTGTGGAGTGTGTGAGCACAATGTATGTTTTAATTAAACACAAATGTGAGGCTGTAGTGAACTATGGCCATCAAACTTTTCATGTTTGGGGGTCCTATTCTGTTTATAAAGTGTGAAGTTGAGGAACTTGAAGTAAGGACGAATTTTTGTGAAGAACTCAAAGTTAAGACGAAATTTTGTGAGGGACATTTATTTGTTTTAAAGTTCCACTGCAGGTAGAATAGACTGAACTGGTCAAACAACTCGGCCCTCATAAGGAATCCTATGCCGGCCTATAAGGAATCCTATGCTGTCCTTATAAGGAATCCTATGCTGACCTCATAAGGAATCCTATGCTGCCCTCGTAAGGAATCCTATGCTGCCCTCATAAGGAATCCTATGCTGGCCTCATAAGGAATCCTATACTGCCAATGATCCTCACTTATTGCATCGTATTGTATTCTGATTAGTTATTGGACATGAGAAATTGTATATGTTATATGAATTCAATATATTGATCCTAAATACATAAAATGAATCCCGTTGATGCGTGTAACAAAACAGCATGCCAATTATCTTTTGTATGATGTACGGGAATTTCATTTATGCATAAAAATTTTGCAATACTCGGTTTATTAACTCATTCTTAAAATTTAGTTTTGTCACCTCACAGTTCATGGAATAATGTACGAGGAAATAGCCATTGTATAATTTGTTTTTTTTTTAATTTCTCTATGTCACAAACAAATTATTTTCATATTTTAATTTTGATTGCGATTTTGAGGCTCCGTAATTTCATAACTTTAATTTTTCTCTCGATCATTCATTAAATTTAGAGCTTCTCCTCTATTTTAATTTTAAGAATTTTTTTCATACAAAATATTGCTTTTGCCTCGCAAAGTGTACGCGCAGCTCTGCATATTGCGTTAAACGCTTGCGTATGTTCAGAACGCACGCTAAAGAGTTCAACGCTTGTTCATTGTGCAAGTTTGTTTGTTGAAGGTGAACGAATGTTTGAAGACCGTCGATGCAATTACGTTCTGTTAGAGGAAGTAGGGAATGGAGTCTCCTTGAAATTCGATCAATTCATTGTATCCTTCGAAGCGTGAACCGATGCAATGGAAGACAAGAACAAACATCAAAGAATGAACGACAAAGAAGAATGAAGAAACATCAAGGTGAGTTTGCGCAAATTGATTCAATACATTTTTGGAAAGCGTGAAATTTTTCATCTCAATACGCTTAGTTTTTGCTTACAAGGCATGGAACAGAAATCCGCACAACACCGGCAAACAAGAACTAGAAAAACAATGAGAAATACGTCCATCGCAACATAAAACTCCTTCATAGCAATTTAAAAATTCCTTTCTGCCTTACATAGTGCATAAGTTTGACGTGAGTAAGCATGTACTTGTTATTGAGGAAGTGCAAAGACACGGGGACACACACGTTGCAGTGCCGCTGCTGTAGAGTTTGCTTGTTCTGCGCATGCTCAGATGTTTGATACAAGCAGCGGTATTAGTACTAAATCTGGAGCCTAAACCAAACCCAGTTGCTGGATCCTTTATGGTCTTATTTTATTTGGTGTTAGTGCGTGCATGTTTTCTGAAGGTTTGTTTGGTGTTGCACAATGTTGAGATATTGCCTAATTTCCTGCAGATCCTCGCCCGGTGATTTATTACGAGTCGTTCCTGCTGTTGTTCTGACACGCGTAATTCTGACACGCGTAATTCTGACACGCGTAATTCCGACACGCGTAATTCTGACACGCGTAATTCCGACACACGTAATTCTGACACGCGTAATTCTGACACGCGTAATTCCGACACGCGTAATTCTGACACATGTCATTTTAACACGCGTGATACAGAGCAACACGTACATTTGAAATGTAATAATGTAACTAGTGTATGTGTTTTGTTAGACGTTGAAGCTCCGTCAGGACAACCAGCACTTGTTACCCTCAAGCATTTCAAGTTCTCAGTTAAACAGCAGATTATTTTTATAAATATGTGTAATTTATTATGTGACTTGACTTTGTTTTCGGTCCTGTTAAGTATGATGATCCAGAGATTAGTTCATGCTCCCTATTAAAGAAGACTAACATAAAAATGTTGCCGTATCCCACTATATATTAATACACAGTTTGTTGCTTGCTTGCTTGGTATATGTCTCTGTGACGCTCTTAAGGATTTAGATAGGAGGAAATTCGGTAGGGTATACATGTATTGTAAGCATTGTATTGTGGATACCAAAGGCACATCCTTCAATGTGGAAACTCCTTCGCAAAGCCCGCGTCCACTGGCAAATCAAACGAAAAAAATCAGTAAAAAACACGTGAATTTTTTCACGTGTAGGTCTACTAGTTTTCTATAAGCATGACATAAAGAAGTTACCACCTAAGTACAAGTATAATAGATAACCGGAACTTGTTAACATAGATTTGATGTTAGTTCCATGGACAGTAGACTCTCGGTTAACGAGCTGCTTTGTACACAAGTACTTCGGTTAACGAGTTCTTTTACGCGCCCATTTTTTACAATGTTAAGAAGTCAAATCGCTGTTAAGGAATGCGATTGCTGAATTGTGTTGACGACAACCCTCTGATTGGTTAATAAATAATTCAATGAAAATTACGAGCTCGGTTTGTAAGTATTTTCTCCCAAAGCTCGGTCTCTGTACCGATTATGCTCGTTAACCGAGCTCCCCTCTACAGAGTCTAAAGGTGCTCGTGCTTTGAATTATCTTTCCTTCAGATATGCAATCTCCAGTATATTTATTTTCCATTCCTCACTTCAGTTTAGGACTCTAACAACGCATCATAGAATGTTTGTATGACCTCTAATGTACCTGTTAGCTGACACCTGTGTGTACCCCTACACCTTCCGTGAGCTTCGTAAGGGGTCCGACTGCGGTCATTCCAACAAAAAAAATCATCCTCTAGTAATCGACCAAGAAATTTTTGCAAATAATACGGTATTCTTATTCCGTCTCTAGTGATTATTTGTATCGAAATGTCATATTAGATGGAAACTTCACGCATGAGTTAGATGAGTTACCCTTTGTGTTATTGTTTTCTAAGAGGAAATTGAGTAGTGAAACTATGAACGCTGGGTCACTAACTTAGCTGCTGGTTGACCACACTGCTGTACATTATTCAGCCTCTGGCTGGCGTCGAGGGAAGTTGTGTGCAGTTAACGTTCAGTAATAGCCTGCCCTCACGATGTCGTTGAACTAAGGCTTAGGCAGTTTCCCCTCACTTTACTTACAATTCCCTCGAAAATTAAGTTTTTCCCTTTTTTAGAGTCACAACGGGATTTAAATTTTTCATATCCACGATTTATAAAATAACGTAGAGTAACGAAAATATAACACTATTCATAACAATTATTTTTTTGTATTTATGGTAATATTGAAGTACTCTTTAGTAAAAATTTTGAACTTGCATTATAATTAACATTACAAATTATTTGTTCATTTTTACAGCAGATTTCTGTAGAGCTGCAAGCAATACATAAACGTCAGTAGACGTACAACATACAGAAGCGTGTTCTTGCTGTGCATGTCTACTGCAAGTTAACGAGGTGACCTGCTGAAGGTAGACACAATTATTTACTGAAGGTAGAAAAGATCATCTACTGAAGGTAGACGAGATCAAGGAGCACTTGTGAGAGGAGTGACTTCGAGAAGGCATCCTGCATAACATGAGGTAGGTGTGTTTATTATGTGGTAGGTGTGTTGTTATGTGGTAGGTGTGTTGTTATGTGGTAGGTGTGTTGTTATGTGGTAGGTGTGTTATCATGTGGTAGGTGTGTTATCATGTGGTAGGTGTGTTGTTATGTGGTAGGTGTGTTGTTATGTGGTAGGTGTGTTGTTATGTGGTAGGTGTGTTATCATGTGGTAGGTGTGTTGTTATGTGGT
>VCRD01007936.1:0-11842 GCA_006783055.1 Trinorchestia longiramus
GATGAAGTACAGATTCACCCAACTGTTTCAATTTCTGGTGGGTTGCTGAGTGGCATGGCCGAGAACATGAGTATTCTGAGTATTCTGACGACTACACTCACTCTATTTGCTGTCAACCCCTCAAATTTGCTGTCAACCCCTCAGAGAAAGACTAGCAGAAGAATGCAGTCCTTCAGACCTCTGTCAAGATGGCCCGGTTGACTGACTAATCGCTGCAGTTTCGTCGGTTTTTGCTTCTATGTCTGTTTGTTTATATGCGTGAATGTTTGTATGGTTGGTTGTTTGCATTGGAAAAGGTTTAACTACAATTAACTTGTAAAGTCTAAAACTGCAGCAACTCTGCTTTCTATAAAGTGGCCACTAAGCTCATACAATAATACATGTTAAGTCCGGTGAAAGTTGGTATTTCAAAGCATTACAGTGCTTTAAACCATTTAAAATTCACTGTAAAACCTTATTATCCCTTATGTTGCTTGAAAGAATTAATTTTTGATCAATTTGTCCGATAGAAAATGTTATGTAACCAAGAATGCAATGGCCTCCGCTACCGTAGTCAGTTACATGGCGATGCACATCCTGGTTATAGTAGTCCTTGGTGTAGACTTATTTGATAGCAATTCAAACTGTCACCAGGTATCTAAAGTGGGTTACAAAAATATTTGATACATGATATTCATTATTTTTCTCAAAAGACAATGGTTGGTTTCAAATGAAATTTTGTATGTACATTTTAACGAACATTATCAATCAATACACAGAAGGAAATTGAAAAATATTGTTTTCAACAAATTTTATCTACAATATTACGAAATCAACCCACCCAAAAGTATTGGGTACAACTCATCATGATTTAGCGAGAACTTAACGTCTATGTTCTTTCATAGTTATACGAATTTATATTTGCTCCAATCACAGCATTACACGACTGTTTATCGTCCATTGTTGACTGTGGGGATAGCGTGTAGTAGTGCTAAACTTTAAAAATGGGGAAAACTAAAGAATTGTCAGATGATATCCGAAAACTGATCATTGAGCGCCACAAAAAACGCATGGGATACCGTAGGATTGCTTAAGATCTTAACTTGGTTCTAAGCACCGTTGGAGTTATTTATAGAAAGTGAAAAAATTGTGGAACCACAGCGAATTTCCAACGAAGTGGTCTACCACGCAAATTGACCGAGGCTGCTTCACGATCTGTAGCCCAAAGTGTCATGAAAAGTCTTGTTTTGACTCGCGGCAAAATTCAAAACGACCTTAAGAACGTCAGAATTGTTTTGAGGATACAATTAAGAGATCATTATGTCATACAGGACTAAATTCAAGGTCATCAAGAAAGACTCTGGTATTGAAAGCATACACGTGGAAATTCAAATTAAATTTGCAAAAAAGTATGAAGATGAACCGAAAGACTTCTGAAAAAAAGTAATCTAGTCGCATGACACAAAAAAACTTTTTGGAAGGAAAATGTGTACCCGTGTCTAGAGAAAAAAGTACTGAGTACGATCCGCAGAACACTATACCAACAGTCAATGGAAATAAATGAGAGAACAATGAATTCATAAAATTATGGTATATAGACATTTTATCAAAGCATCTTTTGAGAAGTGTGGAATCACTGCATCATGGCAGTGATTTCATATTTCAACAGGACAATGACCTAAAATATGCCCTCATAAAACCACAAAAATGGTTCAGAGATAAAAACATAGATGTCTTGGAATATCTTAGTCAATCTCCAAATCCGAATCCTATAGAAAATTTCTGGAAACAATTGAAGTTCCAGGTGCATCCAAGAAATCCTAAAAATATCGAAGGATTGAAAAATATGTATAAAGACGAATGGATTAAAATTCAACCAATTTCATGGAACAAGTTTGTTGGAGGTTACGAAGAAGAGTGAAGGCTGTTTTGGACAATAAAGGTTCTGCAGCCAAATGTTAAATCAATATACCAAATAGTTTTGCCTGTATAGATTTAATAATATTGTTAATAGAATTTTTTGGAAACAATGTTTTTCAATTTGCTTCTGTGTATTGATTGATAATGTTTGTTAGAATGTACGCACAAAATTTCATTTGAATTCAACCGTTATTTTTTGACTAAAAATGAAAAACATGATGTACCTAATACTTTTGCAGCTTACTGTAACTCTAAGTATCCTGCTGTGAGAATACACTATGTGTTACGACAGAAATATTTGTGCGAATGCTAAAATTGGCACAATGATACATTAACGCTAGCTATAAGGCGCATAAAAGTACTCGTATTTTGATTGAAGGCGATATGAAAATGTTAGGTGCTACACTATACAATATTTAAATGGAAAGAAAAAAGTATAAATTCATATTGATTGGGGCCAAATGAACTAGTTATACGCCATTAAATGTAAGCTTAAGAACATATTGGACATAAATTGTGATAATAACGAAACCAAAATATTGAACAGTGACAGGCATTGAATTTTTCACCCGATTTTCCAGATAAAAATTTCGAGTAGGTCTAATTTATCATTCCATTTTAAATTCAAAATACCTAAAGCACTGCATATGGAAATCTCAGTAGATAAAACTATTATGACTGCATCATAGAAAGTGTTTTAGGAACTTGTGTCACTAAACCGGTGAAACATTTTGCTGACAGCTGAACTTAGCATTTTCATGAAAAGTTAGGTAATCTGTTTCAGAAACATATAGGAGGCATGCATATTTAACACGTTTCCTGCGATTACCTAGCCGGTGCAAATCTTTACCCTGTACACACAGTCATTAAAAAGCTTTGAAAAAATTACAGGACCTAACCTGAGTGACCCACCGGTGAGTCACTTCGCAGGAAATGTGATAAGCTTATTTTTTTCTGTTTTGCATTTCTGTTTGTGATGGTCGTGATAACATTTGAAAACCATACATGGTAATCAGACCAAAATAATCTGGCCCAGCTCCTTAAACTATGAAATGTATCCATATGTATATATCATAAACATTCACGACTGCAGCATACTGTTGAGCGATAAAGCTAATGAATGTTTAGAGAAAACAACAAAATTTATTTTACTAATTCAAAGAATTTGTGTAGCATTGATGAGTCTATTATACAAACGTTTACTAAACTTGTACATTGTAGCCCCGTGATGAATATTAAATGAAATATAATCAGAGCAATGTTGTGTTTTTAGTTACCGATAATTTTCATGAATCTGTTCAAGAGAAATGTATTCATTTTCTTACTTGAGTAAACTTTATAGCTGAAATATAATAGCTTTCGTCAGACGGACGTTAAAGTAAGACAGGGCAGCTCCCTCGAAGCACACGAGCACTCCACTGCTGCAAGTTACAGAAACGATAAGTCTTGTTAGCACTACGATAAACATACGCTGCTGTCCAAAATTAAAGAACAGATATCAAAACTTCTAAATCTTCAAAAAAATCTAAATCAATTTTTTACAACTTTTCTCTGAACATAGATATACGGTACTTGAAGGTTTCTTAAAATTCAGATTGCCCAAACGAAACTACCATAGTTATTTAACATTCTATTATTTTTTCTGAGGTTCAATATAAGGAAAAAAATAACGTTTCTATTTATACATGATCATGAAAGAGGGCACCGATAATTTTTTATTATGTAGTACTGCGACCTTTGTTTTTATTTACTGCAGCTCATCTACGAACGCAATATTTTGGTAAATCTTGCTATTGAAGAATTGTAATCTTAGCCCATTCCTGTTGTAATTTTAGCCACAAAATTTCAATTTTTGTTGCATTTCTTGCTATAGCAGTTTGTCTGAGAGTGCTCCGTGAGTTTTTTATTGGATTCATGTCGGGACTTTGAGGAATCCATTCTATAACCTCTACTCTTTGATCCTTCAGTTAGCTCATAATGAACTTTGTTTTGTCACTTGGAATATTATCCTGCACAAAAACAAGGGTATCGCTCCCAGAATTTTGCAAAGCTGGCGCAACATGTTGTTCTAATACATGCTTGCAAACAGCTGGACTAGCTCTAACGTTAAAACAGACACAAGGTAATGTATCTTAGCCTATCATACCAACAGTCATCACGCTCCCTTAACTAAACTTAACATTTTTTTCATACAGTTTGATTTTAAACTTTCCTAATTCTTTTTCTTACAGACTGTTTGTCATTGCAAATATATGCATTAAATTTGGATTAATCCCCGAAAAATATTTTGTTCTAATCATTTTACAACCAACTGATGTTTCTTTGCACATGTCGATCGTCCTGCCTGATTATTTTTTCTTATAAGCAGCTTTTTCCGCAAAGATCTTGCATAAAGGCCTATTTCATGAAATCTTCTGGACAGAATTTGCCATGAGACATTTGTGTTACCTTTGATTTTACTAGAAATTTAACCCGTAGATAAAAAACGGTCTTATACGACTAGGCATTACATAAGCCTGTCCTCTCTTTCTGCAGTTTTTTTGGTCTACTCTACTTCTTTGTATTAAGTAGCCCACCAGTTTTATTATCAAGTTTTAGAATTCGGCTCAAAACACTGCTACAACGTTGCATCTGTTTAACAATTTGTTCAGTTGCATGATTTTTTTCTCGTAATTTCAGAATTTCTGCTTTAACAGATGCATCCTCTATGATTTGTTTTGGTGTGGCTGCAAATGTTACAGTGCTGGTAAACAGCCTATATCTTTTTTATCTTATTTGTTATTATGAGAAAATCGGTTATTTCAAAATTTTGATGTTTTTTGAATTTTGTTCCTTAATTTTGGACACTGGAAATTTGAGAGCAAGTACCTGTACAATACGTCTACATTCAGTGAAAATTTGAAAAAAGCATTCACTTTTTTGAAGGTTAGGAGTTTTCATATATATTTTCTAATTTTGGACGGCACTGTATAGTAACTAAATTTAATCATTGCATCCCTTAGGAGCTGCTCGTTTAATATGCATAAAATTTTAGTTCAGAGTCAGTACTACAGAAATCCCTATTTTAGAACGAGTTTCTAGAGACGCTATTAAAGTTTGCCCCAAGTATATATAGCATTATATACTTCCAGCTGTTCATAAATAACCATGCAAATTTAAGTCACAATATTCAAGGGAGTAGATAATATTTTTCTAACGTTGTAAACAAATAACATAAGACTTTATTTCCACTTTCAAAAAATACCAGTATATACTATTACACGGGACCACCGTGTAATAGTATACCGGACGAGCGTCCGACACACGGGATTAGGAGAAGAATAAGAGACACACCCAAAAGTTACCGACTTTAATACACAGAACACAAACAATAAACACAGAAGTTCAGAAAGCACAAAACCTTTAATAAACAGAACAATCCTAATACACTGAACAATCCTGATCTTGCTTACGCCGGTGAGTTGGACAGCGGGTGAAACAAAAGGGGCCAGCCTCACAACACACAAAGGGACCTCACCAGGTCCCGCAAACCGAGGTGGTCCCGCAAACCGAGGTGGTCCCGCAAACCGAGGTGGTCCCGCAAACCGAGGTGGTCCCGCAAACCGAGGTGGTTTCGCAAACCGAGGTGGTCCAGCAAAACGAGGTGGTCCAGCAAACCGAGGTGGTCCAGCAAACCGAGGTGGTCCAGCAAACTGGGGTGGTCCAGCAAACCGAGGTGGTCCAGCAAACTGGGGTGGTCCAGCATACCGAGGTGGTCCAGCGAACCGAGGTGGTCTCGCAAATCGAGATTAGCAGGAATTGATGTTAAGAGGTAGAATTCCGTCCTCCAATCCGACGTGCGTCTGGATTGGAGCCTACAGGTAATAACTGAGAGAGCTATTGCTAGTACCATCTTCTCAGTTCCTATTTTGTTATATGACAACGAATTCTCAATATCTAGTTTTCTTTTTGAACTTTCTATAGTATTCTTTTGTTTCATTTAAGCACGATTGAACCTCACGACACTGAGGGTGAAGTCAAGAAGCCATCTCGCTGTCTGATCCATTTTGTTACTATAATCTTAATCAAGAACCTAAACTAAGTAGATTCTCCTACACCTGGAATGGAACACCTCTTAAACCTCTGTTTCTTTCGTTAATAGGCTAAAAGGCATAAGGCCTGTCACGGGCTTTTGTAACGTAATTATTTAGTTTTGTAAATAATTTTTGTATGCAATAAATAGGAAATGAACTTTCCAGATATTCCATTGAGTTGTTTAAGATGTTTCATTTAGTCGGTTAGGATGTTTCATTCATTCAGTTAGGATGTTTCATTCAGTCTTGTTTTATTTACTCAAGGGACTGATTCAATCCAAATACATGTGTCCAGTTCAGTGTTTTTCGCATCTTCCACACCTTCCATGTTCCCATTTAAATGCTTGTGCTCATATCCTGTAGGGTTTGTTGCAGTTTGAGTGTCAGAGGACGGTGAAATTTTCAATTTCGGGATTATATTAGACACGAGTATTGGGTTTATGTGCAGTTATTAGAAGTTCAATTTGTACCTAATTCCCCCAGTTTATCGTGTTTGGCTGTATGTTCTACGGGGTGCACCAACATAACGCGCAGCCAAAGACTACTATAAACAGGATCTGCACGGCCATATACCTGACTACGCTAGCGGAGCCCATTGCATTCTTAGTAACATAACATTTTCTATTGGACAAATTGATCAAAAATTACTTCTTCAAAACAATAGAAGGGATAATAAGGTTTTACAGTGAATTTTAAATCGTTTAAAGCATTGTAATGCGTTGAAATATCAATTTTAGCCAGACTTAACATGTATTATTGTATGAGCATAGTGGCCACTTCATAGAAATCTGAGTTGCTGCAGTTTTAGACTTTACAAAATGAATTATAGTAAAAACTTTTCCAATGCAAACAAACAAACATACAAACATTCACTTAAATAAAAAAACAGACATAGAAGCAAAACCTATCAAACTGCAGCGATTAGTCAGCGAACCGGGCCTTCTTGACAGAGGTCTGAAGAAAGACTGCATTCTTCTGCTAGTCTTTTTCTGAGGGGTTGACAGAAAATTGGAGGGGTTGACAGCAAATTGGAGGGGTTGACAGCAAATTGATAAAATTGATTGATTGAAAATACGTCGGTAGGGAACACAAAGTGGGCTTGTTTTCGACAATCACAGACAGGCTGCACTCACTGAAGTAATCGGTCATGAACAAACACACAAGCCTTTCTTTCGATCTTAAAATAATCAAGTTTTTATACTGCTTCTGCAGGTTACGTTCAGGTTTGAAAGCATCAAATGAAGCAATCTTATCCTTCTGAAGAAAATACCTCAGTTGTTGGTCTTCAACTTTCGCCGGGCGAGGTGCAGGTTTTGGAGATGGCAGACATGAAGAAGGCACATTGAAAATACTGGGAGGGATTTCAGGTCGCATAGAACCACCGTGCAATTTGATCAAAGGTGGGTCAACACCCCGGTGTATCTCACAAATGAAAAACTTGTCTGGATCAACAACAAAGTTTTCACGAGGTGGAATAACATCAAGCCATTTCTATCTCTCAGACTGCTCTTTCGGCAGGCAAAACACGCGGCGCCTGTTCTCCTTATTGTAATTACCCCGACAGTTCACAACATCACACTTGTTCGGCATTTTTAATACATATAATTCGCAATGAACTTTGTAAACAAACAATATCCACTTAGAAATGCAACCATGCGCCTCGAAATAAACAACAATGCCCGATTCAAACCGAACGACAGACTACGACAAAGCTCGCACTGTGACAGTTGATGACTAACTGAGCTCACTCAGCTCAGTGAACTGGTTTCCGCTAGCGTAGTCAGGTATATGGCCGTGCAGGTCCTGTTTATAGTAGTCCTTGCGCGCAGCCTAAACGGCGCCCAGGCAACGCCAAGGTATAACTTACATCAACTGGCTTTAGAAAATAAGGCCACTTAGCGTACGGAACTGCGTGAACGAAATGTATGGTAATGATCAGTTGTAACCATGGAATTTAGATTAATGTTTTAATAGCTCAATTGGAAATCAGATCAGATACAGAACAATTCAGAATACTACGATACTGATTGAACAGCAACTCTCCTATCAACTAGATATTATACCATATACATAGACTGTTAGCAATATGCATGTGTTAGTCTATATCATCCTGGGCTGGATTCTTTCAGGCTCTAGCGTCCTTTTAGGCTTACCTTGGTCCACCGGTATGGAGCCCGAACAGGTCCCTACTAAGTCCAAAACAGATGACGAGGGGCACGGACATTGGAAAAGAATGTGCTTCCGAAGACTTTGTCTCAGCACCTCGACAGTGTTTGCTAGAAACTGTTGTAAGACCTTTGGTGTGCTACCTACGCCGTTTGGTTCCGTTAAGGCAACTGTTTTGAGATCGTGCCTTACGTCTACTCGAGGTAGACGCCCTGTGAGTCAGTTAGGGCTTGTGATCTCCAGTTATAGCCTGCTACGGTAGCGGTCTTACATAAGCTTCTACTCAAGTGCATAAGGTTGAAACACCGAGTAGAAGTAGGAACTCATTTATTGATAAACGTTACATAGGTATGACTTACAATTAATGAACACTTTGGCGGACATTGGAATCTAGCGGTAACTAAATTAGAAATGACGTACAATAAGATTTGTATTGAGGGGTGACTAAGCTACTAGTTGCTGGAGAAAATACGAGGAGGCTGTGTCACGTTATGGGTTGACTAAGCCACTACAAGTACCCTCCCCCTAGAGAGAAGGTAGTTCGAACGAAAAATTCTTGCGTAATAAACGTCCTAATTTGGTTTTGTATGCGCGTTGCAAAACGGTTGGTGCTGAACGTAGTTTAGCTGAGACTGCGCTGAAGTCGTGCTGAGGCTGCGCATAAGCCGTGCTGAGGCCGTGACGAGACCTTGCTGAAGCCGTGGCGAGGTTGCGCTTAGGCCGTGGTGAAGTCGTGCTGAGGCCGTGCCGAGGCTATGCTGAAGCCGTGACGAGGCCATGGTGAAGTCGTGGCGAGGTTGAGCTGAGGCCGTGGTGAAGTCGTGCTGAGGCCGTGCCGAGGCTATGCTGAAGCCATGACGAGGCCATGCTGAAGTCGTGGCGAGGCCATGATTAGGCCATGAGGCCGTGTCGAGGCCGAGTTGAGGCCGTGTCGAAGCCGAGCTGAGGCCGTGTTGAGGCCGAGTCGAGGCCGAGCTGAGGCCGTGTTGATGCGTTGAACCTGCCGTGTCTCCGCGTTATTCGTAGTGGAGAGAGAAGGGGGCAGGCCATGTGGAAGCCTTGGTCGTTGGTGAACCCGTTGTGGAGTTCCTGGGTTCACCAGATGTAAGGCTGTTCGCCTCACGGTTCTAGGGTCTTCAGATGTAAGACGTGTAGTGTTGGCTACAACGTGGGCTGGTGAACTTGTGTCTCGCGTTGTTGGTGGCGGAGAGACGCGGTCAGAGACAGTAACGGAGTCTCTGTGTACCCGGAAGCGACCTGCGCTACAAGCAGCGGTGTAACGTAGCTACTTGTCCGACGGCAAGGGCCGGTGGGGAAGCGCAGAGGAAGGGGCAGGCAATGTGGAAGCCTCGGCCCGTTGGTGAACCCGTTGTAGCGCTTCTGGGTTCTGGGGTCACCAGATGTAAGACCTTTGGTGTGCTATCTGCGCCGTGTGGTTCCGTTAAGGCAACTATTTTGAGATCGTGCCTTACGTCTACTCAAGGTAGACGCCCTGTGAGTCGGTTAGGGCTTGTGATCTCCAGTTATAGCCTGCTACGGTAGCGGTCTTCCATAAGCTCCTACTCAAGTGCATAAGGTTGAAAGACCGAGTAGAAGTAGGAACTCATTTATTGATATACGTTACATAGGTATGACTTACAAATACTGAACACTTTGGCGGACATTGGAATCTAGCGGTAACTAAATTAGAAATGACGTACAATAAGATTTGCATTGAGGGGTGACTAAGCCACTAGTTGCTGGAGAAAATACGAGGAGGCTGTGTCGCGTTATGGGGTGACTAAGCCACTACACTGTAAACCATGGGCAGCCACCTTCGACAGTCTCAGACATACATCTCAACAATTAAAAGTCAATGAATAGATTCATAAAATCAATTTAATAAATTTTAGCGTCGATCGAATGGAAGTCCTGCAGTGAAGGGCTGACGAAGAAGGATTCTTTTTACGAAGGACCACTATCCAAACTGCATTCAAAAATAATCGAATATTTCATTCTCCTTCCACAACAGTAAAAGATATCACCTTGATAGAATTGGACATAGACCAACTCTATCTTCCGTTGAAAGACAAAAGCGCAAATCAGTCAAGTTGTCACTATCAAATAATCGCGCAAATATACATTGAAAATCAATAACAAAAACCAAACAAATAATGGAAATTTCAGTAACCTGAATTTCAAAACAAACTCAACACGAATAAACAACATGCAATTTGTACAGCTCATATAATGTGATGATATTCGAGCTTTGGATTTTTGGTGTTAATCTAACTTTTGTCTGAAACAATTGCCCATAGCTGAGTGCATTATGGGCATTTATTTTGAAGCAAGACACTATTTCGGAAGGGTCCTGATTTGAAAGAAGAATGATTGAAGTTTTTGTCATAGACATGGTTAACACATTCAATTTTGTAATTCATGCTCACGTAAGGGAACTGCTTTGTTCCAATAAGTTCTTGGTTGTACTGATCCCTGGGTTGCGTCACTAAACTTAAAATAGTCAACTTTCGACGTACAGATTAGACAATCATCCTCAATCACTTCTGAACCATCGAACAAAGTGAAAGCAAAAGTGGTTAATTTACTTACAGTACCCAAATAACTCTTGGGAATATTTCTGTTATTAATTCGAAATACAAATACTTCGAATTCGAAACTCAGCTACGGTGAAGCGAGGTGTAAGATATTCGATACGCTTTGAAAAATTAAACTTGTTAATGTTTCTTCTGTATATAACAATGGTGATAACTTGAATTCTAACAACCTAAAGGTTACAGCATGGCGAGTATATCACTACTCAAAAAGGTTTTAAAAGATCTTCGTTAGAGATTTTATAACAAAATATATGAATTTACTTGGCTAAATAATGTTCAAAACAATGCAAAAAAGCTTTTTTTACGCCTATCTTTGATAGAATTTTGCAATATTTTGTATTTTTTCATATTTTAAAAGTATAAACTATCAACTTAAAGAGTTTTTAAAATACTGAGACGTCTAATGAATGTTATTTGCCTCGCGATTGAAACGAGTGCAGTGTGCTATTACCATTTACTGTCTTTCAACAATGCCTAAGACCAAATAACTCAGTGTAGACATCCGAAACAAAATTGTCGATGTTCATAGAGGTGGTAGAGGCTACAGGGCCATTTGAATACAGTTTAACCAGCATTCTTCGATAGTGGGAACAGAAGTATGGAAGTGGAAGGCACATTATTTTATTAAAAATTTACTCCGATCGGGAGCTGCAAATAAAATCTGAACCCGAGCAATGAATAAACTACTGAAAATCACTGCAAATAATTTGCTAACTATCCTGAAAGAATTAGTAAAAGAGCTGGAAGCTGTTGGAACTGTGGTTTCTTGTCACCCTATACATACCAAATGCATTGAGAAAATGTTCACTTCGATCCTACAAAGTCGGAAAAGTTCCTCTTGTGACCGAATGCCACGTTAATGCTCGATTAAAATTTGCAAATAGCCTCTTGTCAAAATCTGAAGACTTGGAAGATCGTTTTTTGATCAGATGATACCAAAATAAAGTTATTCAATCATTATTATTGACGTCATATTTGGGGAAAGAACAATGAGGTTTCGACCCAAAAAAGACCATCCCTACCTTTAAATTTGGGGGAGGAAACAATGATTTGGGGCTGCTTCTCGTCCCATGGTACTGATAATCTTCATATCATCAAATGACACATGAA
>VCRD01007937.1:9166-19292 GCA_006783055.1 Trinorchestia longiramus
ACTACGAACATGTCACTACGAACATGTCACTACGAACATGTCACTACGAACATGTCACTACGAACATGTCACTACGAACATGTCACTACGAACATGTCACTACGAACATGTCAGTAGGAGCTTGTTACTAGGAGCTTGTTACTAGGAGCATGTTACAAGGAGCTTGTTACTAAGACCATGTTACCACATAAGGCCATGGAACTAGGAGCACGTTGTCAAATCTCAGAATATCACTCATTCTTTGTTGAATAGGTAAAAATAACTATTATGAAATTGTTCCCACTCATAGCTTCAATTATTTTAGTGCATCAAGCGAAATGTTTGCTCTTCTCAGAAAATGTATGCAGCTAAAGCCATACTTCGTGCATGCGTAGTATTTATTTGTTAATTGTGTAGCATAACAATATACATATTATGTGGTGTGATTAGATGTGATGTGAGCTGTGGTGTGATTATTTCTATCATAACACTTTATATACAACTAGTGTGTATGCCCGTTAAAAATAACGGGTTTTAATATCATGCATATGAAGGAAAAACTTAAATCAACAGATTCTCAGACCTAATCAGAAAGTCTACGGACTTAACTATCAGTATTTAAAAAAGATTCCCATTGTAATAACATAGGAGAAATTACGCACAAAAAATATATAAATTTATTTATATGAGGAGACACCTGGCTGTTTATTATATAGTGTGGATTATTGTCATAATTTTGGTGTTTTCATTTTGTTATTATGAGCAGCATTAAAATAGCTTTTTACATTATTAGGTCCCATGAGTTTCAATGTTATAAGCTAAAAATCCACCAATTTTATCTTCGTTAGCGTTGCACAATCTTTCATTTATTTGCAACCAAAAATTTAAACACGCCGTAATTTAAAATATTACAACGCTTGAAAATTTGGGACAAAATCTGTACATTCACAGCCTGTAAAACGCATTTAAAACAAACACATGAATAAACTAACAGCTGCAGGGGTGTAATTTTCCCTACATAGAAAAAAATCCATTTTAAAAACACTCCCATGTGAGTAACCTTCAGTTAATGACAAACTGTTTGGACAGGATGCAGCAACATGACTTCCTTATTGCATAACTTTTTGCAAAGCTAAAAAGGAAGTCATGTTGCCGCACTCTGCAAATGCAGTAATCAGTGGATGGTTTGTGACAGTGACATGTACTGCAGTTACAAGTCTTGCTGACGTGTACTGGGTGTCAGAACCCATATACTCATGATCATCCATGACTCGGGAGACACTTCACTAACGAGAGAATGTAAAAGTTGTCTTTAATGCCATTTAATTTGACTAATTCATAATTTTTTGTAATATCACTCATCAAACTTTTATCAGTGTGAATAAACACGTAAATTGAAACTAAATATATGAGTCATGTGTAGTCAGAGAGTGAGTATATTTGTTGAGCCAATTGTTCAAAATATATAATGCATATCAGCGCATCATTATCATCCACGGCAATGCATCAAATAATAAACAAACAAAAGTAAAGCTCTTTAAATACTGCTTAGAGCAAATTATTTTAATTCCTAAAGCGTTATTGAATAAAATCAGTTTTTGGAAAATTGAAGGGAATCGGCCACCACATGCACAGCATTTTAAAGTTTCGATACCTTTTCACCAGTACACACACATACACACACACACACACACACACACTCATGCAACGTACATACACGCAGACATACGTACATGTGCATATACACGTACACACCCACACGTAAATATAGTACACACGTACATATACGCACGCAAACACACACAGACACAGACATTCATACACACTCGCACACACATATACACACTCATACATGTACGCATACACGGGCACGCACACCCATATACAGTCTTCATCTGGCATTCAACATTTACATGTTGAGTGAAGCCACGCTGCATCACTTCCACAAGAGGATCGAGTCTCTTCAGCGATTGCAAAAAGCTTTTAGTTTGGCGCAACAGAAGCTAAGAAGGAAGAGGGACTGTGCTATGGAGCAAATCTGGGTAAGCTGCTCATGCCTGCAGATGACCCTGCCCCTTCCAAGTGATCAGCTAGAGTGCACACAACACTTCAGTGTTCGCCTTTTATTGTTTTCTGTTGATTATGCGGCGTGCCTTGTAAGCGTGTTGTCTTAATGTGAAATTATTTTACTAGCCTTCCTTATTTTTATTGGTTACTTTTACGGGAGTAATATGTGCTGTCAAGACCAGTATTCTGATGTACAGTACATGCTGGTACAGTGTGTACAGTGCGTGCTGGTACAGTGAGTACAGTGCGTGCTGGTACAGTGTGTACAGTGCGAGCTGGTACAGTGTGTACAGTGCGTGCTGGTACAGTGTGTACAGTGCGTGCTGGTACAGTATGTACAGTGCGTACTGGTACAGTATTATGGACTGCTTCACTTCGGTTTTACAATGTGTTTGGTACATATATTTTACTGTAAACTTATGCATGTTATATTCATATTTATAATCATTTTAGCTGATGTGCAGAATTTCTTTATCATTATATTTTTATGGTAAACAGGGAGTTGCAAAAACAATGCGCATTTCCTGATAAAAAAAGCATGGGACATTAATTTCGCGTGTCATTTATTTTAATGCCTCAATGATTACGTGCTGGATGTTCCATTACCTACTCTGATAAACATAATTTTAATAGTAATAAACAATTTTATTTCTTCGCAGAACCACCTCAGTTTCTTTGTTTGTTGACTATGCAACACACTTCAATAAAGTTGATGACGCTATAACAAGAAAAAGCTGATCAATTTATAACAAAGAAAGTTGATGGTTCTATAAAAAATAAAGTTGATAGCTCCATAACAACAAAACGTTGATGACTCTATAACAAGAAAAACTGGATGAATTTATATCAAAAAAAGTTTATTGGTCCATAACAAGAAAAAGTTGATTACATCATATAAAAAAAGTTGATAGCTCTATAAAAAAATAAAGTTGACAGCTCCATAACAACAAAAAGTTGATGACTCTGTAACAAAAAAAAAATCACATATGCGTCTGTTCCACTAGTTCTACTTTCATCACTGTGATGCAGCAGGGCTCTCAGCCTGTAACTTCATTGTACATGGGACTTGCTTTAGAGTCCGAACTTCATACAATGAAACAACTGATCGACAGAACCTTCCTTGTGTTCCGCAAGTGTTATAACAACAATCAATAACAGCAACAATGACAATAAATAATAGTAACAACATTTAATAGCAGCAATAACGCCAGTCAATAAGAGCTATTGCAGCAATCAATAACAACAACAACACCAATCAATAACAACAACAACGACAATCAATAACAACAACGACAATCAATAACGTCTACAATAATCAATAACAGCAACAACGGCAATCAACAACTGCAACAACAACAACAATTAATAACTGAAACAACGACAACTAATAACAGTAACAACGTCAATCAATAACAGTAACACAGTTAATCTACCGTTATTGCTCCCTAGAACTAGTGCTGGGAGTAGCTTTTAAGATTCTTATTTCAATGAAACATATTACTGTTAATATTTTGGCAACTCTTTACTTAATAAGAGTCAGATTTGTGGTGTATTGTCACTCCATTGCATGTTAGAGCCACAGGCAGGCAGGCTAGAAGCTAAGTGAGTTCTCTTCAAACTCTTTTCTATCTATCTGAATTTATGCATCTAAGTAACAAAATCAATATAAAGCACTACAGACAACAAAAATATTGAATGTGCATTTTAGTGAAAAGACAGCTGCTGTTTTCCTCTCATGTAACTATGGTGCGCTAATGAAATCCTAATAGCAGTTTTTTAAAAAAGGTAATGAAATGTTTGAAACCTAGTCCGTAGAGTTGTGAAAAAATATAATGCAATATTAGAAGTATATTCTTTAGACTTTTGCTCTTTTATCCTGGTTCTTATACTGCACATATAAGATTACCTCATATTTCTGTGCATTTCTACTCGTGTATTTCAGTTGAAAAAAAGCCTTTCTCACATTCGTGCAGCCTTAACGTATCTTTCACTTTATTCGAGAGAGTGTATCACTTCCTCTTCCTCAAACGACCCCCGGGCTTTCAGGTCTAGTTCCTTACATTTCCCGAGCACGCCACGAATTACAGACAAAAAAGGTTTTAACATTTTATCTTCACGCGACGAATTACGGAAAAATTGAAGAAAAATTCCGCCTATTTGGACGCTGCGATGAAAGTGCGTCGCCGTTACAGCGTGGTCTGTTCTCCGTTGCCTGCTGGACCAACGAACACAACGCTGCAGGCTCCAGGATCATGGAGACTGTTTTTTGCTTGCCGTCATTCATAGAAATCTAGTGTTTTTAACCTGGTTCTTAAATCTGTTTTACCTGGTTCTCAACTTTGTGTTTTTCACCTGGTTCTCAGCTTGGTATTTTTCACCTGGTTCTCAACTTGGTATTTTTCACCTGGTTCTTAACTTTGTGTTTAGCTTGTTCTCAACTCTGTTTTTAACCTGGTTTTCAACTTTGTGTTAAGCTGTTTTTTAACTTTGTGTTTCCCTGGTTTTTAACTTTGTGTTCACATGATTTTCAACTTTGTGTTCACTTGGTTCTCAGCTCGGTTTTTAACCTAGTTCTCAACTCTGTTTTTACCCACTTCTCAACTTTGTTTCGACCCAGTTCTCAATTTTATTCGTAACTTGTTCTGAACTTCATTCTTAAGCTTGTTTTCAACATGCCTTGGACTAAAACTCAATCCATCAAGCACAGAGACAATGATAATTTTCATAATGTTGGGCACAAATAACTTCTTCGACTTCTTTCTATCAAAACACGCCGGTGCAAAAAGAACCACGTCTAATTATGCTTCCAAAAACGTACTGTACATAATAATGTCCTTCTCTAAAATGCCTCGTAAAAAACATCTGTCTCAGAAAAGAGTTGAGTATCTGTGTCTGTTAATGCTTTGCTCTTTCAAAACGAAAAGTTCTGCATCCAGCGCACGTGATGGTGAAGTTCAGCTCTAGACTAAGAAATTTCCTAACACGTCAGAATTTTTTCAGTATTCTAAAAAATGATTAACTTTTTTGCTTGGGTCCAGAAATACGGCGCACTTCCAGCTCTTCCAGTGCAACTTTCCATTAGCATGTGGAAGTTTCTGTTGTGGGAGTTTAGTAACACATCCATGTCATGTCAAAATTCGAAGTATTATTATGATTGTAATTAATGAGCTTGAATCTGTAAAGATATAAATTGGTAAAAACTTGAAACTGAGAAGCATAACAACTTCTTGGCCTGACAATACTGCAAAAGTTGAAATTTTATAGCGATGCTAAAGCTGCATTCACAATAAGAACGTATTAAGATCCAGGCTGTCTCTCTGATGTTAGAAATACGCTCGACCTTTTTTATTATTGTTTGAGATCACCCTTACTATCAACGCTGGAGGACACGACGTTGATGTATCATGGTGAACGGAAATCTTGCTTTGGTTTTAACCAAAATATGATGCGGTGGTTTATATAAATAAAATCTCTAAAGATATAAATTACTTATCTGGTAGTACTTTCGTTTTAAGCAAAACACGACATCGTGCCCTCCAGAAGTTAGCTTCTCTTATAATTACGAGTTGCTAATACGCCCTACTTATAACAATTATTTCTCAATGCCATCACCCAATAATACCTGGCACTGGTATCACATAAAAGTACCTGTTACTGGTATCACTTAATGGTACATGTTGTTGAACCGCCTAACGTGTTGTCAATACCACCTAATTGTATCTATTACTGATTGCATTTTTGAGATTTAGTGATGGTGTTTTACTCTGTTACCACCTAATGGTACCTCTTAAATTACTACTTAATGGTACTTCTCAAAACAGGACATAGTAGAGGTAAATAAAAAGCAATGAAGTTACTCACGTCCACGTGAATGTTGATGTCACTGAGTGTTATTGCCGTCTTACTCTTCTCTTCAGATGGCATGTAGCGGAAAATTTCCTTGTCGTTGAGGTACCACTTCAGTGAATACAAAGTTAGCACAGTCAAGTCGTAATGACACCGCAATTCTGCGTCTTCTCCACGCTTCACGAATTTTGGAACGACGACATCAGTTACCTTCACAGTGACGCGTTTTGCAGATTCTGGTACAGGTGATTTTTTAAAAGTTCCGCTCAAATTTACTTCCCCAGGTACCGTATCCAATTTTGAGTTAGGGTTTTTGGAGGTTACTCTGGTGTTTGGAGGTGATCTACTTTCGAACCCTGAGAAGCTAGCCCCTCCATAGTTCTGGAAGGTTTTTATCTTATCGTTAGGATGTCGAATTTTGTTTTGCTGGTTGTTTTTTGACCAATCCATATCGCGATACTTATCTGAGTTTCCTTGAGAGAGGTCGTCTGTTTCTTTTGCACGCCAGCCATAGTTATTTAGGTCTGGGTTGTAAGTTCTTTGGGGTCTCTCATTTTGGTACTGGTTTTCTGACGATTTATGATTATTACGATACAGGTTTTTAGAGCTCTCACGGGTGTCAAAGTGCACGTGTTCGTAGGCTTCACGAACTTTTCTTCTTTTTGTATGTCTCGGAAGACTATGAGTATGATTTCCAATAATATTTCCTTCTTTTGGATCAGCTAATTGTTTTTCGGAAGTATGGATCTTAGACGCATTTTGTATCCTTTTCAAACCCGTGTTCTTATTTTGTTGTTCGATCGTCAGATAGCCGAGTTTTCCACCTGAAGTATCGTTTTCGATATTCTTTGGTGCGTCATTTGGCTTTGCCAATGAATTCAAGCCACAGAACTTACCATCTCTGCTGCATTCACGTTCAAATGTATCATTCTTATGATTTTTGTTGATGATATTGTTAGTGACTGGGAATATTTTGCTCCTTCGGCCTTCCAACTGATGGGGCATAGCCGTCGGTTCTCCCTCTGAATTCAGTTTACTGAACTGGTGCTCTTTACTTTGCAGCTTCCCTAACACCCTTGACTCATCATCATCACCCTCCAATAAATTATTCAACGGGATTCTTGTTTTTTTCTGTGACTTTGTACTGTCAGGAAAGCTCACATGACTCCTTTCAAAACCATCCTTCCAACTGACACGCTTAGGCTCCGCAATTTTCGGTCTCTTCTGACTACAAGAANAGGTTACTCTGGTGTTTGGAGGTGATCTACTTTCGAACCCTGAGAAGCTAGTCCCTCCATAGTTTTGGAAGGTTTTTATCTTATCGTTAGGATGTCGAATTTTGTTTTGCTGGTTGTTTTTTGACCAATCCATATCGCGATACTTATCTGAGTTTCCTTGAGAGAGGTCGTCTGTTTCTTTTGCACGCCAGCCATAGTTATTAAGGTCTGGGTTGTAAGTTCTTTGGGGTCTCTCATTTTGGTACTGGTTTTCTGACGATTTATGATTATTACGATACAGGTTTTTAGAACTCTCACGGGTGTCAAAGTGCACGTGTTCGTAGGCTTCACGAACTTTTCTTCTTTTTGTATGTCTCGGAAGACTATGAGTATGATTTCCAAAAATATTTCCTTCTTTTGGATCTGCTAATTGTTTTTGGGAAGTATGGATCTTAGACGCATTTTGTATCCTTTTCAAACCCGTGTTCTTAATTTGTTGTTCGATCGTCAGATAGCCGAGTTTTCCACCTGAAGTCTCGTTTTCGATATTCTTTGGTGCGTCATTTGGCTTTGCCAATAAATTCAAACCACAGAACTTACCATCTCTGCTGCATTCACGTTCAAATGTATCATTCTTATGATTTTTGTCGATATTGTTAGTGACTGGGAATATTTTGCTCCTTCGGCCTTCCAACTGATGAGGCATAGCCGTCGGTTCTCCCTCTGAATTCAGTTTACTGAACTGGTGCTCTTTACTTTGCAGCTCCCCTAACACCCTTGACTCATCATCATCATCACCCTCCAATAAATTATTTAACGGGATTCTTGTTTTTTTCTGCGACTTTGTACTGTCAGAAAAGCTCACATGACTCCTTTCAAAACCATCCTTCCAACTGACACGCTTAGGCTCCGCAATTTTCGGTCTCTTCTGACTACAAGAATCATTAGCGAACGAGGCAGAGGCGTTGCAGACACGCCCTTTAGCTCTGGGCTGTCGTAATTGTTGGCTATTTTGCTGCAACGGTGGCTCCAAGTCCCGCTGGCTGCCCTGCAGATATTGCAGAGGGCCGTCAAGTGACGCTTCTTCCTCATGATTTTTAGCAATATTCACTTGACTATTTTGGGGCTGTGATTGGTGGGAATGTTGTGATTTATTGCTGCGCGCAGCATGGAACTGATTTTCGTGAGATGATAGATGTTTTTTTCGTACTTTCTCAGTTATTTTTTCTTGTAGCGAAAGTTTGATCAATTTTGAACTTATTCGCGGAGTGTGCACACGGTTTTTATAAGAAAGCTGGCGCTGTTTCTCCCCTGGTTGCAGTTTCCCGCTGTATTTTGAGCTGTTTAATGAAATTTGTTTATGATTTTTTCTGTTCTTATCTGGATGGTGATGTTTAAGATGCAAATTTTGATTTCGTCTGTGTGGGACCTGAACTTCATATCGTGACAGCTGATGGTTCTTGGAATAATGTTGGTGGTTGGTGTTTACTACTGCCTCATCCGTTCTTAACAACAAATGCTTTTTTCTTGGTCGATTTGAAACAGACACTCGTTGTTGTTCCTGTTGGGTATCTGATCGCTGCTTCATCAAATATTTTTTCCGTAACATGGGCATGTTATTAATGAATAATTCGACTGCTGAAGAACTTTGACGCTTAAGCATCAACTCTTCTTCTTCTGATCTGTTCTCTCTTCGTGCGAACTCTGGCGATTTATAATTTTGACGATTCTTACTGAGCCAAACAGATGGCACGTATTTTTTCCGGCGCATTCTAGGTTGTTGTGGTTGGTTGTGGTTGGTGGTTGGCAGCCCACCTGTAGCCGTAACTTGGTCTCTGTCTAATTTCTCTGGAAAGGAGTGGCCTGGTCTGTCTCTTGGAGGCCATTCTTCTTCGTTGGCGCCACTCCCCAGTCCTTCTGTAGACAGCCCTGGTGAAGGAAACAACTCAATTAGGTGCGTTAATTTCTCGCTCTCATTAGCAGATAACCCTGGCCAATACTGCACCAGCAACTGCGCAACACTTATTTTCTACTGGCAGCCTCATAAATGAATTGTGGAACCGTGCTTTTTTCGATTATAAGTAAGAAAAATAATAGGCACTACATTGGAAGTATGGATCGGTGGTTTCTACGAACGGGATTTGCTAGAATACTAGTTACTGCAATAGTGATAAAAGGCTGTTGCTTACACCAACATATGTGTATAACTATCATTTAATATATATATATCCTTGTATATATATAATATATATATATCCTTGTATATATACATATATATATATATATATATATATATATATATATATATATATATATATATATATATATATATATATATATAAGGAATGATAGTTACTGCAATAATAATGTGAACAGTTGGTTTTTACAATTATAAATTGGACGGCGAATAATTACGACAGCAATAATAGTAATATGAAACGGTGGTTTTACAGGTATAAATAGGAAAAGTAATAGTTAATACAATAGTTATGATAATATTTCTACTGTGTTTTTTCCACGAATAAAAATACAAGTAATATTAATGAAAATATCAATAGTTATAGATATAATATTAGAAATATTAGTATACATAATAACTCCTATAGATACTAATATCCCATTGATAGTGGATTAATAAGGGTTATTATTATTGTTTCCATGAACACATATGATATGGGTCATTATGCTGCTTGCAATGCAGATTAAACGGGACAGTGATGCAAATGGAAGTATGACATCATTTATTTAACAAATGAGATATGTATATAATGACACGACTAATTCAGCTGAGAAGAAATGTTTTGGGACCGAAAGTTCAATTGTTTCAATCGATCTGTGTTTTGAAATCAATTTTGTTTTTTTTAGCTTTAAATTCTGGTTTCAGGCGTAACTCTTCATAAACGAGCGATGTCTTAATTATTAGTGAATATAACTGATGCAATGAGGTAGCTGACGCTGTAATTAGATATGACGCACGTTATCAGGTATGACGCACGTTATCTGGTATGACGCACGTT
>VCRD01007938.1:0-19291 GCA_006783055.1 Trinorchestia longiramus
AAGACCCGGGTTCGAATCCCGCTGCCGACATGGTTGACGCAGCTAGAAATACGGCATGGGACTTGGGTAAAACAACCGAATAATTTTCGAAGTAATTATCCGACCCAAGAATGGGCCAGAAGGTTCGTTCCTATAGCCTCATTCTATTCTATTCTATTCTAGGTCAGGTCCGAGGCCTCCTCCACGAGAGAGACACGGAAGGAGAAAACGGATGAATAAGGTCTACTTACATACAAGAACTAAACCTACAACAGACTCGTGCATCCAACATTGATTATGCTAAGCTGTGTAGCTCGATCGAATTCCTGTTGAGGAATGCTAAATTCCCAAAGCACGCTGACGAGGACAGACAGTATCAGCGTGCCTACTTGGGTGCAGCTCGGAAATTCTATCTATCCCCCGAAGAACGCTAAGTCCCAAAAATATGTGAAATACAGTTTCCTTAACCCGTTAGCGACCAATTTGTTTTTCTAGTTTCTACATTTAAGCTCACAAAGACCGTCTGTACACTGATGCAATGAAGCATGCTGAGAGCCAGGCAGCCAAAAGAACGACGCTGTAACATGCCGAAGCGTTCAAACCTAGTAGCAACTTCATATTGCTCACTGTTTAATTATTAGAACAATTCTCCTAAAGACCGTGAAAGGCGACCGAATAGTCCACTTGGTCGCTAAAGGGTTAATCATACCCCTTAGGGGACTTTTAATGGAATGCATCTCAAAGGAATGTATCTAAATTTTGTTCGCGTAAATATAGTGTATCTGATAAAATTATTTCGTGCATCGTCACACATTGGCTGCTTATGAAAATATTGCAGGACAGTATAGGCAGTATGTTACGGAACTGTATAGGTGTTTGTTTTTAGCTTAAATGAAAAATAGTTATTGAGAGTAAAATGATACTTTCTACACTTCTTTCTAGGGGATTTATAAACTGCAGGGGTTGAGGCAATTTTTACGACAATAATAATTATTAATCCTACTGATTGTAGTCGCGTTTCAATTATAGTGAAGCTAGTTTCCCGTACAACAGTGCAACGTACGTACACTTTAAAGTGTACATGGCGCCAAATTAATAATCTGGGCTCTATTTCATTCAGAGTTTAGATGAATTATATCTTATGGTCTATTAAGTACACTCAATCTACGAGTATCTTGATTCTTCAGTATATAAATTTAGTTTTAAGAGAGAAGTCTTTACTTAGGTATTTCAATACACTTCCTGTATTTAGTATTTAGTATCTAAATACAATTGACAAATGTGTTTAGTATTTCGTATTAGAACGTTTCGTATACATTTGAACGATGTAATACAACGATGTATCATACTATAAATGCAATATAGATTGCATGCGATACTATATGTAGATTAATAAACAAAATACATATCTGCTAGACGGATCAATAACCGTGAGATAATAAAGTGATAGAAGAAATTCAATCATCATCTGAATTATACCTAATTTTACCGCGTACTGATACATTCCCTACCTGTTACTACATTCCCTATCTGTTACTACATTCCCTACCTGATACTACATTCCCTATCTGTTACTACATTCCCCACCTGATACTACATTCTTACCTGAAACTACATTCTTACCTGTTTCTACATTCATACCTGACACTAATATTTCAAGATCTGTCCATTTTTGATGACATGTTTGACAGGTTCTTCCAAAGATTTTACCAATTTTCGGCACACTTTCTGTGACATTTCATAGCACCAGGCTTTTTTACTGGCTCCTGCGAGGTTAGGGATATAGCCAGTATAGTGAGATTTAACATAATTTTTTATAATGACCCCACAGGTTCTCTATTGGATTGAGATCTGGCTGGGCTATTACCAGGCCATTCTAGAGCAATTCCATCATCATTAAGCCATTCACTAATGTTTTTCGCCTCGTGATAAGGTGCATCATCTTGCATAAAAGTCGTTGTCTCATGCAATGCCCTTGTCAAGGAAGGTTTTTCTTTATCATGTCTAAATATCGTTGACCATTCAGAGTTGTGTTCTAGGAAGAAAAATAAACTCCCAGTACCAAAATAGCTACAACAAGACCCAATTCGCCACAATTTGATGGTTTTTCATTGTCTTGAGAATGTACTAAGGAACCAACCTATCAAAACAACGTAGGGGGGCTCACCATTCTTGGGCAGCTTCTAACTGTTATTAAGTGGATTCATCACTAAGCAGAACTCTTTTTCATTCATTAAAAGTTCTGTTGATGTATTTTTTCGAAAACTCAACTCTTTCTTTACACATTTTGACATTCAGGGGAAGTTATTTGCTAGCATTTTGAGATGGTAACTTTGGCTCCTTTTAAAGCTGGTATCAAATTGTACGATCAGATACATTTTCAAGCAAATCATTATGCTCAGACCTAAATTATTTTGCTGATAATGTTGGCTATATTTGCACAGTACGTTTTATTAATATATCAGTACGTAAATTTGACATTCTAGGCCTCCCACTATCACATTTTGGGACTGGTGTAGCACAAACAGCAACACTTTTAAGGCGGGAAACCTACAAATTTACATCACTGCGAGATTTTCGCTAAATGTTTTGCAATTTGTCTCTGTAATTTTCCTGCCTTATGTAATGTTACAATAACTCCTATTTTGTCACTTGATAGTTTTTTCCTCTCAACCATTGAGATCGAGAGCTTGACGACACATCCATTCACTACTGCTAGAAGCAGCAAACTCACGCTACACAGGATAAGCAAACTCACGCTACACAGGATCAGCAAGCTCACGCTACACAGGATCAGCAAACTCACGCTACACAGGATCAGCAAACTCACGCTACACAGGATCAGCAAACTCACACTACACAGGATCAGCAAACTCACACTACACAGGATCAGCAAACTCACGCTACACAGGATCAGCAAACTCATGCTACACAGGATCAGCAAACTCACGCTACACAGGATCAGCAAACTCACGCTACACAGGATCAGCAAACTGCGTTGCTGCTTAACAAATCACAAGTTTCCTTTACCCTGCATCTACATTGTAACATATTGTACAGCTTTCTAAACTACGTAAAACTACATGTTTTATGGAGCGTCATCGGATTTTATTACTGGCACTGTATATGAGAAACGCAATTGAATTCGCAAGAAATAGATGCATAAAAATCATAAGAAACAGTTACATGACAAACTTAATTACATACATTAAAGACAGACGCTGAAAAGCTCTTCAGATTCGAAAAAAAACAGACACATAAGAAACCAAATTGGATACATAAAAAGAATAATTTCCCAGAACTGAAAATTAAACTCAGTCACAGTAGCGTAAAAACGCTCATGCGAAAGTCCACATTTCCATCCAAAGCAATCAGCGAGGTTAGAGTCGAGAGCCTTGGGAACCAAAAGAGACCTACTCCCAAGCAAACACTAGTTCTCCCTTGCAGGACAAACACAAGTAAAGTGCACACTGCAATACAGGCCCGTGAATTTGGTCGTGCCTCTTGAATGTGTCGTATGTTGACATGCTACATTGATGAGAAGGCAAGAACTTACATACTTGTTGCCATAAGAGATTTGTCGGGCAGCCCTTCCCTCTCCACCCCCCCAACTTTATTTTACTTTCTGTAGGGCTAGCAATCTGTCTACCTGTCTATTAATCCGTCTGTCATTTGTACAGCGCTGCTATTTGTTAACTTTTTTATCTGCAAAACGCTTCTATTCGTTAAGCGCATCTACTTGTGAAGCGCGTTGATTTGTAAAGCGCGTTGATTTGTAAAGCGAGTCTATTTGTAAAGCGAGTCTATTTGTAAAGCAAGTCTATTTGTAAAGCAAGTCTATTTGTAAGGCAAGTCTATTTGTAAAGTGAGTCTATTTGTAAAGTGAGTCTACTTGTAAAGCGCGTCGATTTGTAAAGCGAGTCTATTTGTAAAGCGAGTCTATTTGTAAAGCAAGTCTATTTGTAAAGCAAGTCTATTTGTAAGGCAAGTCTATTTGTAAAGTGAGTCTATTTGTAAAGTGAGTCTACTTGTAAAGCGCGTCGATTTGTAAAGCGAGTTTATTTGTAGAGCGAGTCTAATTGTAAAGCCCTTCTATCTGTAAAGCTCTTCTATTTATAAAGCGTTACTTCTCCCTCTGATCGAAACAGTTGGTGAAAAATAGAATTAGTTTAAAAATAACCTCATACATTATATTTTCAACATTAAAAACTATACCTTAAAAAATACAGCAGCAATCAAGACGAATTAATTTCCCGAGTGTTTTCCAGAACATTAATGATGAAATTTTTTCCCGACCGCACCAACAATTTCCGACTAGAGGAATTTATTGTAATTATTTTTGTGTTATTTCTTAATGTATGCTTGCGTGTCTATCTGGATATTTATCAGGTTATTTACCTAATCATTTATCTCTCAAATTTCTATTCCTAGCCGCCGTGTTGGTAGATTTGTAGGAGTATACATACACGACGCAGCAACATAACTTTCTTTTCTGCCTTTCAAAACTTTATCAAAAAGGAAGTTATGTTGCCGCACTCTGTACTAGCAAACCCGTCTGTTGATCATGATCGAATGTGAGCCTTGTAGAGTCCTATAGAATTTTTGATTATGGCGATGGCTTTCAATTATCATTTAATTCAGCTTCAGATATAACGCATATAAGGTGTTTCTTTGTGTATTTTAGTTCGTGAATCATCCTGTAACGAATAATTATACACAATCTATCTCTAAGCTTAGGGAGCAAAATCATAGAGTTTTGGAATCTTTTACCCGCAATATTCAGTTATTCAGTATCATTAAGATCAAAGCTGTCAGTGTCTCACTGTCAAGAGTTATCCCATTTTGAGGATAAAAAAGTAGATTAATCTGAAACTAGTATTAGCTGTACCCAAGTAGTCCTTGGCTGTACCATATACGTATAAAACAGCCCTACTATGTACTACATACGAATAGAAACTGCCGCATTATGCATGTATGAGGCCCATAGAAACACACGGTATCAATCGCCCCTTTTTACAAACGTCAGAAAACGGCTGCAGAGGTAAGATCTAAGCACTGAGGCATAGGGATAAAAGTCACTTCGATTTGCATTGATTTTCAACCATTTTGCAATCATCTTTCAGTAGCTACAACTCACTCTCCAGACTAAGGAAGGTTCGGGGATATTTGTTTATGTATGGTGCTTGGTAATGTTCTTGTATGATTTTAGGGGCCTCAAACATAGTACGTATGGAAACAGCCGTAATAAATACGTTTGAGAACAGATGTACCATACACGTACAAGAACAGACGTGCTAGATACGTGTGCCAACAGACGTGCTAGATACGTGTGCCAACAGACGTGTTAGACACGTAAGGGAATAATTTTTGTAAGGGTCTGTGTAATATTGTGGTTGTATTTCTCCATTCACGGACTATTGCATTCTATTTTCCCGTTCTTTTCTTTGCCTCCATCGTTTCTGAAGCACGCATCTGACGACACTTTAATTCTATTGTTCTTTTCTGCGTGTAGACCTCCGCCTCTGTGGCTGCTGCCAGTCTTGACTCTTTATTAATTGCAATGCCAGTCTTGACTCTTTATTAATTGCAATGCCAGTCTTGACTCTTTATTAATTGCAATGCCAGTCTTGACTCTTTATTAATTGCAATGCCAGTCTTAACTCTCTTCATTATTTGTAATGCCAGTCTTGACTCTTTATTAATTGCAATGCCAGTCTTAACTCTCTTCATTATTTGTAATGCCAGTCTTGACTCTTTATTAATTGAAATACCAGTCTTAACTCCCTTCATTATTTGTAATGCCAGTCTTGACTCTTTATTAATTGAAATACCAGTCTTAACTCTCTTCATTATTTGCAATGCCAGTCTTGACTTTTTATTAATTGCAATACCAGTCTTAACTCAGTTTATTAATTGCAATGCCAGTCTCAACTCTCTTTATTATTTGCAATGCCAGTCTTGACTCTTTATTAATTGCAATGCCAGTCTTAACTTTTTAATAATTGCAATGCTAGTTTTTAACTCTTTAATCATTGAAGTGCTAGTCTTAACTCTTTATTTATTGCAGTGCTAGGCTTGATTCTTTAAGCATTGCAATGCAGGTTTTAACTCTTTAATCACTGCGATGCTACGCTTAACACCGTAATAATTACAATGATAATCTTCATTCCTTAATAATTACAATACTAGTTTTCATTCCTTTAACGGTTATACAGGTACTTTGCACGCTCGGTTAACGATCTTATTTTTCGTATCACAATACAGAATTTTCATATTTTTCAACAAGTCGCCTGTAATGAAGTAAAAAAAACGAGCTCGTGCTCGTAAAACGACCAAAACATATTATACCAATACATAAACTATTCAATATACATGCATTATGTTTGATGATAAAAATAAATTAAGCAGAATAGTAAGACTGTGCAGAAGCTGAAGTCAATAGCGCTATTCAATAAACGAAAATAATTTATTTTTAAATCGACCCTGGGTTGAGATGAAAATAAACTAAATGAAAAGAACATATGTATCATATATGTAAGAACATACATCACCAGCTTGGTCGACTATCACCAGCTTGGTCGACTGGTGAGCGAATCTGCTTGCGAGCGGGAAGACCTGGGTTCGAATCCTGCTGCCGACATGGTTGACGCGGCTAGAAATACGGCATGGGACTTGGGTAAAACAACCGAATAATTATCGAAGTAATTATCCGACCCAAGAATGGGCCAAAAGGTTCGTTCCTATAGCCTCATTCTATTCTATTCTATGTAAATGAAAAATATTGATATATTAACCAATATTTGTAAGCTCCACTATAAGTATGCCTATTATGACGATATATGTTGACTGAAGCAGCAAGATATGCAGGACCTCAAATAACAAGACACGATTTGTGAGTGTCATTCTTTTGTACGTCACTCACGGCACACTGCAGTGCGTCTCGACACACTGCAATGCGTCTCGGCACACTGCAATGCGTCTCGGCACACCGCAATGCGTCTCGGCACACCGCAATGCGTCTCGACACACCGCAATGCGTCTCGGCACACCGCAATGCGTCTCGACACACCGCAATGCGTCTCAACACACTGTAATGCGTCTCGGGACACAGTAATGCGTCTCAACACACTGCAATGCGTCTCGGCACACTGCAATGCGTCTCAACACACTGCAATGCGTCTCGGCACACTGCAATACGTCTCAACACACTGCAATGCGTCTCAACACACTGCAATGCGTCTCGGCACACTGTAATGCGTCTCAACACACTGCAATGCGTCTCAACACACTGCAATGCGTCTCAACACACTGCAATGCGTCTCAACACACCGCAATGCGTCTCGGCACACCGCAATGCGTCTCGGCACACCGCAATGCGTCTCGGCACACCGCAATGCGTCTCGACACACCGCAATGCGTCTCAACACACAGAGACACGGGCGTTCACTACACTATGAATAGTAACATAATATTCTATGCACCCTCCAGTCCTCTTTAATCTGTGCAGAATTTGCTATAATGCATGAGGTCTAAATGCTGCGAGAAATGTAGCGAATCATGAAAGGAGTTTGCAGCAGTGAATGGGATAGTGATCTAATGAGGCACTCATACATTACAACGAGTACTGTACAGAACGTGGCAGTAAATACTGGTAGCAATGTTGTCAGGGGATTCAAGGAATGTAACAAGGAGTATAACAAGGAGTACAACAAGTGTAACAAAGAGTCAACAAGAAATATAACAAGGAGTATAACAAGGAGTGTAACCAGGAGTACAACAAGAAGTACAACAAGGAGTGTAACAAGGAGTGCAACAAGGAATGTAACAAGGAGTGTAACAAGGAGTGTAACCAGGAGTATAACCAGGAGTGCAAGAAGCAATGCAAAACGTAACCCAACAAGGCATGTAATGAGGAATATAACCATGAGTGCAGCAAAGAATGTTACAAAAAGTGTAACAAAGAGTAACAAGGAATGTAACAAGGAGTGTAACAAGGAATATAACAAGGAATGTAATAAGGAATGTAGCAAGGAGTGCAAAGAGTAATGCAAAAAGTACTGCAACAAGGAATGCAACAAGGAATGTAATAATAAGTGCAACAAGGAATGCAACAGGAAATGCAACACGGCATGTTCCAAGGAATGTGATCATAAATGCAAGTGAGAAGGAACCAAAATCCAAGAAATCTTAAAAGGAACACGACTAGCAATGCAACAAGGAATGATTGAACGAAAGCAGAAAGGAATGTGTTCAACAGGTGTTCGTTAGTCGTCATTCCTTCAGTTCAAATTATGTTAAACTGTTCATAATATCCAACACCACACAACATAAGCTACACCACACAACATGAAGCTACACCACACAACATGAAGCTACACCACACATCATGAAGCTACACCACACAACATGAAGCTACACCACACAGCATGAAGCTACACCACACAGCATGAAGCTACACCACAGCAAGAAAATAGAGTCAAGAAACTGAAAAATTAAATCAAGCGCTGCAAGTCGTTTACTTAATCTTGACGACGAAGAAATAAAGTTTTTTGTTCATCAACCAAGTGCTCTAATCTATCTAATCTAATCGCATACTTCCATCACTGAAGTCGCTCGCAAAATCATTGAATAAAGCTGAGAGTGAACTGAGTAAAAAAGTTATTTTATGCATGGATGAACCGTGGATGATGCAAGTGGGAAGCTTCGTTGTGTGTTAGCCGTGAAGTGCAGAAATGACGACCAAAATTGCGAGTTATGAACAGTGGATTGAAATTCTTAACAACTGCAATGACTGACAGGGGTGAACCATCGGGGCCCTTAACGCCTGAATTCAATCGTTTCTCTACGGCCAACTCCTCTCCCTCCTTTACCACCAAATCCTCTCCATCCTTTACCACCAAATCCTCTCCCTTCTCTAAGACCAAATCCTCTCCCTCCTCTACGACTAAATCCTCTCCCTCCTCTACGACCAAATCCTCTCCCTCCTCTACGACCAAATCCTCTCCCTCCTCTACGACCAAATCCTCTCCCTCCTCTACGACCGCGGGTATTCATTTATCCACGTCCTTGCTTGTTCATACCTGTTCATGTATGTTTACATGTGCTCATGCATGTTCACACCTGTTTATGCATGTTTATTCCTTGGAAAGTTCTTACTAAATGCAATAACAAGAATAAGAACTCAAGAATTTCCTGACAAATTAAATGAAGCTCAACCTAAACACAGTTTCTCCGTGGTTTTGTTATGAACGACAGAGCAGTCGTCGGTGCAGAAAATTTATTTATTGCAGAGACGTTGTCGCAATTTCCAAAGTCGCACGCGTTTTGAACTAACAAAAGCTAATAATAAACACGACTATCCCTCGTCGTGGAAATAAGTGACTGTCTTAGATAGAATTCTAGTACGAATTCTACTGAACGGTGCTTTTGAGCTTGTGTTTGATGAAAATTCCATGAATAATGCTTAGGAAATGACATGATTCATGTATACAAAACCAGTACAAAAAGTTATTTATAATAATACTACATGCTTAGTATGTAACAAGTATTAATAGATGCCTGAAATGTAACAGATAGCAATAGATGCAATGTATGTAGCAGATAGTAAAAGATTCATGGTGTGTAAATATTTGCTTCACTGGAACAAAAATAGTCATAGCACATTCATCATCCGACTTACGACTTGTACGACATACGACCACTCCAACCTCTTTACAGTATAGTAAAGAAGAAGTAACAATGTTTGTACTTATTATAACACTGTTTAGGTACTTTCTGCAGCAAAGATTTGACGCGATGACGTAAGGTGTGTCGAGGATTTTGTATAACTTACGACTGGTTGGTCGTAACCAAACTCAGTTGTGAGTTGGACAGTAGATGTTATGTAATTAAAAGATAAATTATTAGCTGTATTTGCTGAATTTGTTCATTTTGTACCTCTGACAAAGAAATGATGCGTAAAATTGTACCTCTGACAAAGAAATTGAGCGTAGAATTTGTGTCCTGTAATAAAATTTCACCATGACACATAAAATTCCGTGTCTATGGACTCGAACTCGTCGTGTTGGGTTGTATTTCTGTTTCAGCAATTTTCGTGCCAAAATGCACTTCATTTCATGATGTTTACGTGCCCGTTGTTCGTGCTCTTTTTGTCCAGCTCAAATACACGGAAAATTTTCAGAATTGTCGCGTATTTATCTCAGACCGAGATGCAGTTTAGATGAAATAACTTGAATACGAGATCCGTTTTGTCTAAGCGGACTACAGGTTACCGACTTTTCAAGCACTGTTAGATCGTTCAGAACATTGCAATATGCAATGTCGTACGTGAATTCTGCTTTACGTAAAGCTTTACGGCGTCATCAACTTTTGTATTTTGTTTCCAGCAACAACAATTCTTAATTGGAAAAAATAATCAGAAAGTTGTATCGGATTGGTACAGAAGAAATGTATTTTAATTAGCTGTAATTTCAGTCCTTCAGTTTCATGGTTCTTTTTTGCAACAAAGTAAAGTTACAACAGTATAATCGTATTGCCAAGAAATTAGTTGTCTGCCTGAAAATTTCAGAAAGAAGCACCCAGGTCAGTGAACAGAGATGGTATAATTTTGCTGCACGACAATGCACGTTCTCACACTCCTCAAGCTACTGTCCAAAAGTTGCAAAGCTTGAACTCCAAAATTTATAAAATTCCTCTCTCATCTCCTGACATTTCTTCTACTGATTATCATTAAATCAAGCAAAATGAGTTTTTGCACGCAATAAAACATTCTGAAAGAGAGAAAAGAAAGTTCATGTGTTGAGCCAGTCCATCAAAGCAAGACATGAAATATTTTTTAAACATAGAATATAAGACCTAAAGTAATCTCATAAGTGAACGTTAGTCATATTTTAATCAAGTAAAAAAGATTTCTAACGCTTCTGAAGCATACTGTGTCCGTTGAAATACATTCCATGGGGAAGGACGTACAAGTACACTTCCTCAAGTGAGTTAGTCACGTAATCCAACATTAGTTAATCCGACACAATGGCACTAAATTCCAGCAATAGTATTTTTATTATCAGTAGAACGTAATTCTGCACTCTATTTATTATACAGATGTTCTGTAAGATCAAACCTGAAAAAATTCTGCATTTTTTGCTGTTAGACTCAGCCACGAACCTGACTGAGTTGATAAGTCAAGTGGTCCCTGTGAGCCGCAGCCAAGTTCAACTGTGGCTAATTCAATTATGGTATTAATAATAGTACTCTATACAATCATAACAAGAGAAGCGTCTGTCCGTGTGTGATGATTTACCAAATTTCAGCGTTAAGAACGCATTTGACACAAGCAATCAATCAATTGATATACGTATTCGTCTTTGTCTTGAATCAAAAACAAACAAAACTTTTTGATTTGACTTATTTCTATAAGTACGTAGGAATAAAAATCAGTGGATAGAGTCGATAATTAATTTAAAATCTATGTAAATTACTTCTCTATGTTGTTAAATTATTTGGAAAATCGGCCTCAAACTATTCTTTTAAAATCATGTATCCTAAATACTGCTATACTTCATGAATATATTAAAATTAAAAATACTAACAGGTCATGTACTATACCTCTTGACTTAGTAGTATTAATACTAAAGTGATAATATGAAAATATCAAAATAAAAAATAATCTACATATATAATACACAGTGTATCTCTATCTCTCTCTCTCGATCTGTGTTTGTCCGTCCCATTACTTCCTATCTATTATTGAAGAAAAATTATTGAACTGAAATCAGAACGGCTATGCATACATTATAAGCATTGTATTGGGGATACAAAAGGTGCCGGATCACTATAAAATACTTCATTTTTTCTGTTATTAACTTTTTTCTCTTGCACAGCCATGTTATTGGTAGATAAGATACAGAATGGAAGTTCTGCACATAATATTCATAAAAAATATTCAGATTCTGATAGTACCACGAATAAAATTGAAAATTGTATTTCATTTCATAGATCCTTAATTTGATCACTTTTAAACCAAAGAATTCCAACGGATACTATCTGTTATCGGTAAATAAGATGCAGAATGAAAGTGTTGTATACATTCATGTAAAGTATTAATTTAAAACAATAATTCATCGTAAATCTTTAATGCACTCATCTCTATCATTATTTCAAATTAATCAAATTTAAATCGTGGAATTTCCACGGAAATTATCTAGTAGTATTAATAATCCCACTATGTAATAATACACAGTTTGTTGCTTGTTTGCTTATTTGGACCGCCTTTGTCACGCTCTTACGGATTTAGATAGAAGAAAATACGGCTACTGAATATCAAGATATGATATCATGAAATTTGATCCCTAAATTACGATGGCAAATATAGTTTCTGGAATATATACTCAAAATTTGAAATACTGCATTAGAATTTTTGATCCTGTCGTACATAAGCTATTTCGCATATTTTTCCAGCTGAATTTTTTCGTAGCAGTTGAAACTTCGCGTGGAGTAGAGGCCCCTGGTTGGGTCACTGCAGGTAGTCACGATACGGAACCCAGTGCTGGGTCACTACAATTTTTTGTTCTCTTGCAAGATGGGGGAACATTCGTTTAAAATGTAGCATAGATGCAGTTTTCTTGTACTTAATGACTCCATGTTTCTGCTTCAAACTATGCTATTGAGCCAGCACCTTTACATCGACTGCCTCATCCAACGGAGACATCGTGAGTCTCTAAAAAACCGCTTCGCTCTGCAAAGTAGCGCAGTACTATTTGATTTGATAATTTCCCTCTTTTGAGTATGGTTCAAGAATTGTTGTATCTTTGACTGAGTTTTTGATCCTGGCTTGCATAGCTGTTTCGCATATTTTTTTCCCAGGAAGTGTCAGGAGCTCCTTTTGCCCTTCTGCCTTAGTAATTTGCTGGAAGAAGATTTTCCTCATCAAGAAGTCATCAATTACTTGTGGCAGCCCAAAATAATAAACAGAATATAACTTTTCTCAACGGCAAGATGCTTCTGAACGTCCTTAATATCGTAGAACGGTGGTATGCGTATCATCTACAAGTATGTTTTTAGAAACAAATTGAATCTGAACAATTCATTAGAATCATGAAAAAAAACACAAGAAGTAAGGAAACTCCGAATAGCACACGAGAGGAAAAGAAGGCAAAGATCTCATCAAAGTATCAGTGATACGGCCAATGTTCGAGTCATGGATGCTAAGCTCAAAAGGAAAGCTTTCTCTCAAAAAACTTACCAAGAACGCGAAGCAAAGATGGACCGTGATCGTGAATAAAACCGTCTAAAGAGGCAAACTTCGTTGAAAGAAAGCAGTAAAGAAAAAAGAAAGATGCATAGTGTAAGAAAAGCTGAAGTATGCGCTTCGATGTCACAGAAAGAAATAGAAGAAAGGAGAAGATTAGAAAGAGAAAGATTTGCAGAAAGGACAGCCACCATGTTGCAAGAAGACTTGCATGAAAGAAGAAGAATTGAAAGAGAAAGGTTTGTGGAAAAGACAGTTAATATGCCGCAAAAAGACTTGCATGAAAAGAGCAACAATTTTAACCGCTAGGGTTGAAATTGTTGTTGATTGGCTAGCACCCCTGAAGTATTATCATGGAATCCATGCCGTCATTTTTGACGGCTGGGTACACTAGTACACTAATAATATGCAAATGCTGTAATTAAAATAAAAATTAATATATAATAATACCTATAGTATTAATGAGAACATTATTATCACTAATATTAACGAAACTACAGGGTGTCTCAAAAAAATGTAAATGTAACGCACCCTTGGTGTGCGTTATCAGCGTTGTCTGGACAATAATAGTCATCAATTCAAACATTTGCGAACATGATTCTTTAATCACATTTATCTTCTGTATTCGAAGCTATTCTATTTCACTGTATGTTCATAAATAAAGGATCTCGTCATTCGAAGTGTGTGTACATTTTTTTTGAGACACCCTGTAGTGTCAATAATAACAATGAAACAAATAGCAACAAAAATAACTGTAGTAATATAGTATTCATAACATTAATGCGGTAGGAAAATCATTTTTTTACGACACTACTGGTTTATTATAGTTTTAGATCAGTAACGACTGGTCAAATAAGCAAATACAATTTCAGCTGAGAGCTTGGAAGAATTACAAAGATTTACACTGCACTAATGGAAGCTTAATTCAAGTCGCTAGTCTTGAGAGAACCAAATTTACGTTATCAAGAAGATTACGTTTAATACACTATGAAAGTAAGTTAGAATGAACTTTATTCATTCATCTGAAAGATTCCAACTCTCGTTGTGTGGCATCATTGTACTATAATGTTGTCCGCATAGCAACGCAACAGACGCAATTCACAGAGCCAACTTCAGCTAACATTGTTTACAAGATGAAATAGATAATGCTATGCGGTATTAATTTACTGCATTTAAAACTGTGGAACATCCATGATACAAACAAGAAAACACAATAAATCATCGTCTGTAAAATAAAGCAGAGATAAAACAATATCTTATTTCTTTAATAGATTTCCTTAAGGATAAAATTAATAACGAGCAGCAGCACCACCAACCGAGTTTAATACAGTCTGTGCAACAAAAAATTGATTTCTGCATTCAAGAAATTCCTGTAATCGAGAAAATAATAAACTCTCATCAGCGGGAAAGCGGCCACGATCCAGCGTGCTGTAACTCTATTCCGGCCGTCATGGAATTACCAGTACATTTATGTCACACTTGTGTCACAATTATTTTCTGTCCGTTGTTTTGATGGTAACTCGAGGCGACTGTGAGATCCAATTGCAGAGGCGCGTATATTAAAAGCGTTTTTTATTACAGAAGAAAACGTAATGCATCTCGGAGGTCTGCTTCATATCCATGTGAAGTAATTCATTACATTTAAGAAATGATTTACTCTGAGATAATTCATCGCTCATAGTAAATCCATTAATTTTAGGTAGTTCATTACTCTGAGATAACTACAGGGTGTTTCATAATTAAGGCAACCAGTTTTGCATATTAGATGAATAATTTAAAATCAATGTTTGGTTATTTATATCTCATAATATTTTCAAGGTTGTAGGATAATCTTTCTATTCAAAGTGTCTGAATTTTAAATTCACACTTTAAATAATGGCGGTTGATCGAAATATCGTTAACAAGCTCCACAAAGAAGGCGAGAGTAACGTATCAGGGGCAAAAAAGTTAAAAATGAACCGTTCAACTGTTTGAAAAATTGTTAAAATGTTTAAAGAGACTGGTACTACCTCTGATAAACCAGGACAAGGCCGGAAACGAAGTGTTCGGACCAAAAAACTTATCAAAAACACGCGGGAAAAGTTGCGTCGATACCCACGTCGATCCCATCGAGAACTGGCTGCAGAAGCCGGTGTTAATAAAACTTCAATGTATCGAGTGTTGAAGGAGGACCTGGGAAAGAAACTGTACAAAATGATGAAACATCATGAGCTTACTGAACATCATGAGAGAAGGAGGGCTGAAAGAAGTCGTCACATCCTTAATGAGATAGCTCTAGGCACGCTCCCTAACTTGGTATTCACAGATGAGAAAATATACGACATTCAGCAAGTTGTGAACCATCAGAACGACTGAGTTTGGAGTTCAAGTTCAGTCGAGGGCAGGATTGTTACATGACGTCAAAATGAACAGTCGGTCATGGTTTGGGCAGCTGTGACAGCTAAAGGAAGATATCCGCTTGTTTTTGTGCCTTGTGGGGTTAAACTGAAGTCAGAACGGTACATTTATCTTATTTTGGAATTAAAGTTACTACCATGGGCTACAGAACATTTTCAGGGTTCACCAAAGAGTCCCCAACAGGGTTCAGCACCATCACATGGCTCCAACGTAACCAAAACCTGGATTCAGAGGAACATTCCATCTTTCATAAGCAAATATGTATGGCAAGCAAGGAGCCCCAACCTCAATCCCTTGGACTTTTCTATCTGGTCTATTTTGGAGACAAGGGTCTTAGCTACCCCTCCCCCCTCACACAAAGCAAAACTGCCAAGGGAATGGGAAACAATTCTATAAGAACAGATACGTGCCGCTTAGGATGTATATGTAAATAGACTTAAAGTTGTAGTTCATAATAAGGCTGACTGGATCGAATAAATGTAACACTGTATAGTTTGCTTATTATTCACCTGTGAGTTTCAACTCTTAAAATCAAAATCGAGCATTTGAATTTTCATAAACCTACCAAAAAGTTCGTTACTTTAATTCTGAAACACCCTGTAGTTACTTTGTTATAGTTCAATACACTGACATAATTTATAACTTGAAGATAATTTAGTACTCTGAAATAGGTCATTACTTTTAGGCAATTCATTAATTTTTGGTAATAAATTACTAGGGTGTATGACATGCTTCACCAACTGTATATATTGATGGGGGCTCCCGATATATGAATTTTATTGATATGAGCTGCACATATTCGTACCAAGTCTCTCACTCGCCTGGTAGACGTACATACACAGTCTTCTTTTCATGTTCAATACTGAGACATTCCTCAGAACATCAGGAAACAAGACAAACGTTCGTTTCCAAAATTTTGATACAAAATTACATATGTTGCAATTTATTATTTTGATAAGATGGTACAAGCCGTCATTATTTCGTTAGTGATATGATTAATTGTACGAAATAAAAACTGCATGTGACAAATATTTCAAACCAGGTTGCAATTTCATTAATGTGTCGTAACACTTTTATTCCTACAAGTTAAGACATCATCTGTTATGACACTATTGTTCCTACAAGCTCGAACATCATGTGTTATGACACTTTTATTTATGCAAGCTCAAGCTTCATGTGTTATGACGCTATTATTTATACAAGCTCAAACATTCAGCTCGTAGGTTGGTGCAACGGTGAAGTCTTACAATGTTTTTTGAATAGCGTGGTTCGTTGCGTAATAATCTTAAAACTCATTGAGATGAACAGAGATGTGTAGCATGAGAACCTCTTTCCTGTGACGTACAGTAGCAGAAAGTTGGTTGTGTTCCAGCACAGAGTTGGCTCACTAACTTAAGTTGTGTTATCAAACAAATCAAAGTGCAGTGATTTTCCTCACAGTCTTCATTCCTACAATTTGTTTACATGATTCATTTTCTCTTGCATGGTTTTGCGGGGTAATCCAGTAGGCTCACTGCTAAGTTCACGGAAAATACAACTCTGCATAAATTTCTCAGTGTGTGTGTATGTATATCTTTTATTTCCTATCATTCCTTCATAAATCATCGAAAACTTCATGAACGACATCAGTATCTTATGAGATTTTCCATTACAGATGTGAAGCAGTATATTCTATGACAGTGTACATGTGCTTTAACTTTTTACAACAACATTTATTCCCAAGGACAAAATGCAACACAACCACACGCTGCAACACAACCACACGCTGCAACACAACCACACGCTGCAACACAACCACACGCTGCAACACAACCACACGCTGCAACACAACCACACGCTGTTCATTGGCTGGTTATACTGCCGGCAGCGTCTGAACAAGCAGAACTGTAACATCTTCTCAGAGTTCTTTAACTGTTGAGTGCAATAATAAACACCTTATGTTTTGTTCTAGCTATTTTTAAGAGGATTTCAGGGTTCATTTAGTCGGTACTGGGTTATCGAGATCAAATATTTAAACTTCTCAGCACTACAAGCGTTCTTCATACGTATATCTCTACTGAAATTTAGTTGTGGTTTGATGATAATACGGAATTATCATGCAATTACCTTTACCTCGTGCATGTGCTATGGCGTTTTAACTGTCAGTTAAGCGCCGCAAGACTCCGTATTTTCGCCTACTGCGCGAGAGCGGCTGTCAGGCGTTGACACGCCTAAAATTCATGACAGATGTCCGTGGACTTTCAACCAAATATGCTGAACATCAAAACAGACTTGAAGTCTACGGATGTTAGTTCGAATATTTCGTTTACTTTATTTAGGATTTCAATAGTGTATTAAATGTCAGTCACCAGGAATTTCCCATAAGAGGGAATTTACGCAAACCTAAAGGCCTGATATTCAGTTACTAGACAGAAATTGTGGAAATTTCACAGTTTACTTCCATTCTGGATCTTATCTACCGATAACATGGCGATGGAAACTGTACTGTTTAAATGGGATAAAATTAAGAATCAATGAAATAAAATACATTTTTCACTTTTACACATAAATTAGTTAAATATACATCTTCCATAGAGGAATGGAAGCTAAATTCAAAGCATTTAATTACTTTAGATTCAGATTTCAGTTCATTACTTTTTCTTCAGTACTAGATTGAAAGAAATGGGACTGACACACAGATAAAGAGGTAGAGAGATAGAGAGAGAAACAGTGATGGAGTTACACTGTGTATGATATAAGTAGATAGATTCGAGGGCTCTGTCACTGAGGTCCTAGAACTATGCTTTATTTTAACACTATCAATAAATTCCGAGCAAATCCTCACCCATTTTGAAAACTCTTGACTTACTCCCTAGCCTACAATGAATGATATTAATAGAGCTAGACGCAAGTTCAGCATCAAAGGAGGCAACAAGCCTGTGTAATTAAGGCAACAAAGGAAAATAAAGAACATTCTACGATGAAGTGAACTGAACACAGACTGGATGTTCAATGAAACATATCGTACGCAATAATCAGTTTTGGTGCTTCACCTCAATGAGATTATATCTTCGATATTGAGATATTGCCATGGAGATGATGAATCATGAAAGTATTTTGGTCTTTGATATTGTATCCCAGACACTCCAAACACTGCTAGTTGTACCCTGAAGCTGATCAGTCGTACAAATGCAGCTGTATTAACTATATTTCTAGGCCAGAGTACATCACTGACTCATACGTTCCTCATAGTGGCATGAGTAAGTGTATGTGGATAAAATATCGGTCACACACTAAACAAATAAACTCCAGTACATATACTCCAATGTTATGTTACATTTATACAGTACTGTTAGATGTAAAATTCCAAGTGAAATCTTGCATTCGTAGATAAAAGTTTAATGACTTACTGGTGCTGCGGGAGGGCCATGTTTGGTAAATGGTACAATTATTTCACATTCATGTCTGTACATTTTTACCAGTTTGAATATTTTCAAGCAGTAATTCAAATCTTAAAAATGAATGTAAAATATTAGGAAAATGATCCGTGTCACTATATTTGACGCTGCCAGGGTGCCCTTCATACGAGAATTTGCTCTACTTTTGTAGGAAGTAGCTACAAAATTTTGGAGTTAGAATTTAAAAATAAGTGACTCGTATTTCTGAAGTTTTTGTAGAACAGAAATGATGGCA